>JAIPMN010001527.1:8959-36065 GCA_020650975.1 Apostichopus californicus | reverse complement strand
CCAATAGTTTTTTTTTCATTCATAACCTTTTTCAAGATTGTCACCAGTCACACATCATGTTCGACCTCATCGCATCTCCTGTGGATCATTGCTTTTGTAGGTAATTCTATGTAACGCCCCACAATACCCGTCAGCCCAACTTTTCTAGGTTTTAAGCCCATTATTTGTTCAGAACTTGAATAATAAATTCACTTCAAGACATACCCATAATGTTGCACAAAATTTCATCTAATGGACAACCAATATAGAAAAACCCCTTTCAACCCCTAACAGATCGGTCAAAATTGCACGAGTAGAGGGAAGTATGATGAAGAATGTTGGTCAAGGAATTTTCGAAATTTCAGACACAGTTAATTTATTGGTATACAAATATTAAAACCTCTTATAACGGCTACTATCAAACTTCTATATCATAAAATATACCAACAAATATGCACGAGGGGGGGGGGGCAGTCTCCACCCTACTTTCAGTCATATATAGTAACAAATTGTGACACGGTTAGACAGGCGCCTTGCGAGGGATTTGCCAAGGGAGGGGCGAAGCTTGTAGGCAAACTATCTAAGCGTAGCGCCACCATAAGTTGGCGCAGATCGCTGGAAATGGCACTTCCCAGGCCTTATAAGTTGCATCTAAGCATTTTCTATTTTGAAATTACTAGCGATATCATAAAAAAATATGCTAAAAAAAACTATGCCACCAAATATTGGGGGGGATATTAGATACTATATCCCCCCACCTAAAATATTGGGGGGGACATGTCCCCCCTCCCCCCCATGATCGCCACCCATGGTAATATGTGACCATTCTTAAATTGGAGTTGATGAATATGAAATTGTATTCCAATGCGTTGAAAAAAGACACAAACAGTTTTAGAAACATACAAGGGGGAATCAACAATTACTTTACACACTCGAAGCAAATCGTTCTCAAATATCTCTCCTTTTTTATTATTTGCCTGCAGAGCAGCTGTTTATCACATTATAAGATATGTAAATATGAAGGACCTTCCAGCCATCGGAAGTAAGAGTAATAAGCTTCACAGTATATTTTGTGAATTCTTCAAATCGAAGTCTTTTAAAGATTCTAGTAATATTCTGGTTGGAGACTCTTAAGCTTTAACTTCGTAGTTTAGGTTTACCATCAGCCTTACCGTAATCAGCCTTTGCTCTTTGTGAGCTTTTTTTTATTTATAAATTTTAACCCAAACTACAGAAAATACTTCTGTCATTTATCATTTTCGATTTATCATTTTTCAATCCTAGCACAATCTTCTTCAGAGGCTAATTTCAGTCACATAATGTTAATGAACGACATTGGTTATATTTTTATTGTTGAGGAAATATTTAAGTCTGTGTTTCCTTTTCCTAATCAGGACTGGATCTTAAATTGAAACGTATCTCGTTTGGAAAATTAAAATTGAATGCCGAGTTAAATCTTCAAAAATCTGCCAGCTCATGCCTGGAAATCAATAACACTTTGACAACAATAGCCTCTGAATTTCAAACAGGGCAATCAGTATATATATATATATATATATATGTATGTATTGTATTGTATGTATTTTAGATCCTCCTGCAAGCAGGAACTTGCGAAGAAGCCATCATTGGCTTATCAAAGCCGCAAGCTGACCGAAGTCAGTCTCTTAGATTCATATTTAACGTCCGTGATTATGAATTGTCGATTGTCAACAACTCTGTAACTAGATGACATACATTAACCTTGGAGTGACTCAAACTCGGCACCATATAATTGAAAGGCACCGCCATTAACCACTGAGCTAACACTCCTTAATATATAGGAAATAAAGTCACGCACTTCTATAACGGATGCTACACAATATTTTTTTCTAGTCTTTAATTTGTATCAAGCAAACAAGTGTGATTTCATTGATGCATGACTGCAAACAATATGTCATTGTGATTCTTTAGAATATGAGTATGGGTGCAGGACAATATGAATTCACTCATGCTTATTAGTATTGTATTAGTTTCAAAACCCCTGTAGCAAATTTGAAACCATGCTAAATCCAAGGTCAAAACTGTAACAAATATGCAAAAATATAGAACCAGAATGCAAAAATGCATTGTGGTTTCAATGATGTAACATGAGCAGTTTTCTTCATGAATCCAACGTAATGTATAGTGAGGGTGTACATGTTTACAAGGGTTTCATGATTAGACCTTTGATGACCCCAAATGACCTTTGACCTCCACCAAAAACAATAGGCTTCTTTAACTCAATGTGGTACTTCTACACCCTACATTAAAGGTCGGCCCAAGCTTCCAGTATTGAGATATCGTGTTTACAAGGTTTCGACAATTTCACCCCTGGTGACCCCAAATTACCTTTGACCTCCACCAAAAACAACAGGCTTCTTTTACTCAATGTGGTTCTTCTACACACCAAATATGAAATTAGTCTGACCTTCCCTTCTTGAGATATCGTGTTTACAAGCTGGGCATCACAAACGCACTCACACACACACATATGCCATCATGAATGCATAGTTACGATTTTCATCGAAACCAAAAACAAATCATATTCATGTAGTTGCATCTCTAGGACATCAAATCTGCTGGCTCTAACTTCAGATTTAGTATGGCAGGGCCCGTAGGAAGGGAACTAAAAGTTCACCTGAAGGCCTAGGTTGAGTTCCCTTTCTACAAGCCAAAATACATTTAACTCTTAATTAATTGATTCCTCCAATATGTGATAGCATGGAATTATTTCTGTTTCTAAGGGACCTTTTCTGATTAAAGTTGAGTTGGAAATCATCTGTACATTTTCAGAGCACATCTAACCTCACACCTAATAATCTAATATAACTTTTCTTCAGCATCTAGCTCAAAAAATAAATCAAATCAAGGAGTACAAAGTTCCAGAAGCAAAGCTTTCAAAACTTTTCAGCAAATTTTAACACAGATGACCTTTCTATGTCAAAGTTGACCTTCATTTTCAATGAAATGTTTTATCAAAATGTTGCATATGATGCCAGAATATGATTTATGAAAATGCCACAGGAAGAAAAATAAAAATTTTGAGGAAAGAAATCAAACCACTGGTTAATTCTATGTATGATATTGTATGTAACACAGACACCTTTTTCAAGTATTTTAAATCTTCTATTCAATCGGACTGAGTAATGCATCTACGTATTAACAAGTGGCAGCAACAATAAATAAATAAAAAAAAAAAAAAAAAAAAAAAAATCCATGGCCAATATTACATCAGTTAAAGTTGTATATTCTATTTGAAATCTATGCTAGTGGTGCCACACAGGCCACATAGTTAACTACTGTAGGCATATAGAGCTTAACCATTCATATTTTGTCAATTAATATTCAACCTAATTTAAACAGTGAGTCATCCTTATATAATTGTGTTCCAGATGTTATTATTCGAAGCTAAATTTCAAAGAAAGTGAGCCAATCCAACTCATGATGATATAATACCAAAGATGGTGGTAGAGATAATGTGCTCTAGTGTTTGTTCAGTTGCTATTATTGCCATAGCACAATGCGCCACTTGTTTTTGATAAAGCGTAATACTTACATGAAGATGTAAACGAAAATATCTAACCTGCCTGCTTGCATACAATTAATGGTAATATACTTCGGTACTACTCCCTTGCCAGTCGGCCCAAAAAAAAAAAAGTGAATTTAGGTAAAGATTAGAGCCTCTCAATCACGTATTGATTATTTATTGCATTTTTACACCGACAATTGTCTTCAATTAATTAATTCAACTTTGTTTGACTTCTCTAACATTCTGTGATCGAGTTCTTCATAATTTGAAAGTCACACTTAATTTATGTAGGTAATAATAATGGTCTGATATGTGTGTTAACACTGCAATGACTAGGAAGGGATTTTTGGGCACAAGACCCAGTGATGGAGGCACTTGAAATATTTGGGCAGTCACGATAAATGTTACTCCAGGAGGTCACGACTATGTTCAGATTAAGCAGCATTTTGCATCCTTTTCTATGATTTTTCTCAACCTCACTGCATGACTCCACGATGCCATAACGACATACATAACTAGCTTATCTATTTAAATCTGACTAAAAATGGTGGCATAAAAGTCGAAAAATTTACAACTTTCAACTTTGTTTTTCTCCAAGATATTTTTTTTCCGTTGGGATCCCAATAAACCTCGCCCATAATATGAATATTTAAACACTACGAACGTCATTGACCAATACTTAATACAACACCATGCTTGATTTGTGTACAGTCTATATGGCAGTTGTACCAGGGAGTTCCATAACAACTCCTTGGTTGTACCAACGCAAAGTTTTGAATCTATTTTAAGCAACGGCTCATAACTAAACCTGCATCTCTGATTGGTTGAATTCAAACTAGTGGGTTTGGGGGAACTGTATGCGATTAATTTTAAATGTGGAATTTGTCGGTGGACATTTTTCTCATTATCTGCAAATATCCTTAATTAACGTTGTTGGCAGGGAAAAACTTGGCTAATATCTTAGTTTGCTGTTTTGTGATTGATATATGTAAAAAACTTGATGGACATGTCAAAAAAGTTACCAAACGCAAAATGCTGCTTTAAAGGTTTACAAGTTTTGGAGATTGCGCTAAGTTTAAAAAGTTCTTCCCTCTCAACCTGCTCAAATCAGATAAGTATATGCTTTGGTGAAGTGTTGTTTTGTATTTTCAAGTCATCTATGCTTAATATGAAAAGCCTCACAACTATTCTTTTGCTGAACAGAACAATTCACACTGTACAAATGTAGGCGGCATACTTTTAACAGATGGTATTGAAAGTTAACTATTACTAGCTTGAACTCAACCATGATTAATTGCAAACAGCTCAGCACACAATGAGAAATATTTCACTTATTAAGTGCAAAAATAGTTTATCGCATGACCAAATAAAAATAATAAATTGAAAGGTATTGTGTATGCTGTTTATTATGTGTGATTTTATCTAAATATGGGAATTTGCTGGAACACTAGCTTTTGGTCTTACCTATTAGCTGCTGCCACAAATAATAACCATTCAGATGAAACTTCTCCACTCCCCTCTCCCCATTATAAATAATAGGGGCTGTAGCAAAGAACTAAAACACTGTTGGAGTAATAAATCTAATTACGGCAATGGTCTACGTGTTTGTATAATGGCACCCACTAATTTACCACTGTAATATCCAGTGGCGGAGCTAGGGGTATTGGTCAGGGGGGGCGAGAATGGTCTGTAGGGGCGCTTTCAGCGACACTATCTAAGCGGAGCGCCACCATTGGTTGGCGCGGAGCGTACAGAATTTTTTGAGTAAAGATACACTCTAGATCGCCGGAAATGACCCTTTCCGGGCCTTGCTTATTTGCAGATAAACGAAGAATAAATAGGTGAACAGTTATCGCCATTTTGTCAGAAAATTACACCAACAAAATGTGACAAATGTCAATAGGTAGATGAGAGCGCAATAAAAAAGTCAATAATCGCAAATAAGTAAAAAGTGGTAAAAAGCTGAAAAGGGCGCCAGCAGTCCATTTGAGTCCGTCAGGGGGGGCATCCGCCCCCCCTGGCTGTATGGACGCTCCGCTACTGGTAATATCCTACCACTGCCTTTTAAAAATGAAACACAGAAGATGTTTTCATGTTCATGTTGGCTTTGAGTCATTTCTGAATACGGCTTGTAACCTTAACATTGTACCCTACCAGCGACCTATCATTGCATTGCCCGATGGTGTAAACATCTTGTAAAAATATCCTTTTGCAGGATTGCAGAATTCTTTAAAGTATGTGTTGGGGTTTATTTTGGATATGATTTTCAGTACTTCAGCAATGGGAGAGTTAAGATTTATGCCCCTTTTATGTACACTCATGCATGATATACTCATACCAGACGTTCCTATCCAATCTATTCTCTCAGCACTGTACTCAAAAAACGGTAGTGCTGCAGGAAATCAGCCAGGGCTGTGCGTCAAAATTGAGATTAAATGGAAAATTCTTTAGAAGCTTTGTTAGACACCTATCTAATTACTATATGGTGTTGTTATACACCAATTACATTTTGCTGATTCCTACACTCAAGTGTGAAATGTTTCTGTATAACTCTGGTTCAACAGTTCATTTCAATTTAATACAGCTAGGAGGGGATTTACTTTTGTCATAATTGGCTTGTTAGCTGCCTGGGAGGACAGAGGTCAGGCATGGTCATTTATACACTGACCTGTACACTCACTGCCAGAAAATTGCATGGGGTTTCTCGGGTACTATTTGCACGTTTTTGATCAAAATTTTCTTGCGAGGTGATTCACAACGTATCTTCATCAAATTGTACACTAAACTACACTAATATCAAACATCGAAGGAGGAATTGGGAAATATCTTTGAACGATGGAATTGTTTCTCCTTTTCATTGTTTTGAAATAAAAATGTAACTGAAAATGGAGAATGATGTTAGTGAATCATTCCATTCATTACAAATTATATTTGACTATTGCTTGGACTGGTTAGTCAGTTTTATGGTCCCTTGGGTTCAGCGATGTAGCCAGGAATTTGGAAGGGGGGGAGCACATTTTGCGATTGATATGGGGGAGGGGTCTAAGGGGAGTTGGTGTCCCCCTCCCCTTTGAGAAATTTTTGAACAATTGAAGGTCCTTAGATGCGATCTGGTGCAATGTTTTGCCAGTTTCATCATTATCATATGATATGATATTATCAGCAGATTTTGTTTCCTGTTTGAATTCTGTTACATGTTGTTTTACATATTATATCGGAAAAACAAACTTAGTGCTCTTTCTAGTAGGTTTTTCTAGTTTTTCTAGTAGGATGATTCTTGTTTAATGCCCAATGTCTGGACTTTAATACATTTGACGAACTTAACTGATGGACAATATAACAAAAAAAAACAGTTTTTAACAAATTTTAGACACTGAAAATGGGAGCAGTTGCTCCCACTGCTCCCCCCCCCCCCTGGCTACGTCCCTGCTCAGGTTCCTGTTTCCATCACCAATTAAGTCCATCTGAAAACTTACTGATAAGGAATTGGCAAGGTGAGCACTCAAGAATGCGTATGAAATTGTTGTTGACCCGCAGAGATATCCACTTCTATCCAACAGGCTTGTACCCATGGCCCCTGTAGAAAAAGGAGAGAAATTAAAAGTTTCAGGAGGATGGTTAAACAATTAGTAACTTAACCTTGCTACAGTACTTGATATGATATGCAAGCCTTCATAAAATGCACACTACTCTTTTTGACTACTGAAAATAAAACCATATGAAAACTTGGAGAAATTGCATACTTTGGACAGAATAAACAGTATTTTACATTTCATCAAGGTTAAAAGGCACACTAGGCTGGATTTGACTTAATACAGTACATACTTCATGTCTCTGTGCCAAAATGTGCCACTTCAACTTTGTCGAAGGATTTGGAGTTGGGTGACAAGATTTTGAAGACCACTACATTGCATGTCGATCTATGATTTTTGTAATGACTAATTTTTACGAGAGAAAAACTGACACCATGACTCCTCAAATAAATCTCAAATATATTGTTACATAAAATACTTTTTATGAAAAGTCACCCAGGAGAGAACCTGGGCAAGAAAACCAAACTACTGAATGACTGATCCGCTCTCAACCCCAGTCCCCTTGCATCGAGACTGTGACTGTGTGGTCATCGTCGAGTGTGTATCACCATTCCCCTTGAAAGGAAACAGATACTTCACATGATCTTAACCAAAAGGCCGAGAAGCAATATTTACATAAAATGTTCAATTGTTTCCAACTTTATTCTCCACTATCTTGTGTTTCTTAAAAGTGTCATTCAATATTTATCAAAAAAAAAAATATATCTACTCTATCCTCCTTGTAGTAGTCATTATCTACAAAGCAAAAGGCATCATTTGAACTGAGAAAGTGTGTGGGTACTTACTTAAATAGCTTATTGACCATTCAATACAGGCTAACTGAATCTCATGGTTCTGTCATGTGTAAACTCTTTGTCACTCTACAGTTTATCTCCTACCTCTCCTCTTCCCCATGTTGGTTTCTTTCTTCTCTCCTACCCTTGTCTACTAATCCTCTTACATCTATCTCTTTTGTGTTACCCCTACTCATTCATTAACCTGTCTGTATTCTGTGCATGTATTTTGTCCCTTCTGTTTAATACTGTTAGTTGTCATTCAGCCTCTGAAGAAGATCCTGCTAGGATCGAAATGTCAGGCCCACTTCCTTTTACACATGTGTAACTGGTAATTAAGCAAACCTGAACAAGTTTGAGGGAAGTGAGGGTGCTATGCCACAATGGGCACAGTGAACAGAACTTGGCAATTAACAACTAATGTCACTGCCATTGGGAATGAAGGAGAACTGGATATTTTGTGTTATTTGTTTTAATACAGACATGTAACATGTGACAAATTAAATTACTCTAATTTGTGATCAAATAAATTTAATTAATTAATTAAAAGTAATATTCACATCTTGGTTTCACTCATTATTTCTAATGTGCCAAGATGAAAACTATGGAGCCAGACTTGCAAATCAATTCCAAAACTGATGGCTGGTATCAGATCAGGATAAAACAAAGCACAAATACATGGAATCAGTCATTTGGTATCAAGTCCTACATGGACTCAACTGAACTGAGCGCTCATCTCCCAAAGTAAAAAGCCACAGGTGAATGACTACAGTAGATGGACTTTTTGGAGTAGTTTTCTTTTTTATAATACTGTGTGATTTGTTGCCTATGATTGTTAATTACGAACACCATTCAGTTACTTCCGGCTGAACAATATTGCCCAATGTCTATGTTCAACAATTTTGGCCCCACTGCAAAACTTGATCCAAAATATCTTATCGGTTTCTCCCAATTAACTTCTAACAGGAACATGTGACACTCTCGTTTTAAACTTATAAGGTAGTGACATTCACTGCTTGCTACATATCTGAGATGATGAATTGGAGCTTTGCTGAAACTAATCAACAGCCAAGCCACCTGATGATGCAATAACGGTGTTCGACTACCATAATTCTAGCAGAAATTTATCAGCCAAGGTTGTATGAATTGCTCTAGTTCTCAGAGTATAAAAAAATGACATTTGCCAGTTAGCCCAGCAACTATATTTCAGGATAAATTGTTGCAGCAGCTTGCAAGGTTACGATAGGGTAGTCCTCTTATCACAGAAGTAAGTGAAGCAAGGAAGGCCCAGGGAAACGAAGCACAGAGCAGCATCGCTCCATGGAATCCAGATTTTGTGAGTTTTTTCTGTGAAATAATGGTTTTGCTCAATCAACCTGTCAATTTGCCCGCATCTGAAATAGTTTAAAGTTTTTTCAAAGTTACAAATATTACACACATAAATTACCAATTCCTCAAAAAAATTCTAAGAGAGTGTCATAAAGTTTGGAAGTAGAAATGTGACCATATCTGCATACCTAGCACTGTTAGAGTGACAGTTAGATATAGAAGCCGTGAAAATAACTTCTTTTTTTTCTTCAAAATTTTACAACAGATTCTCACAAGGAAGTAAATCACAGTAGAGCAATCTTTCATAATATTCAAAATTCATGAATTTACGGTGAAAGCCTTTTGCAGGATCAGCCCGTCACTATGGTAACCACTGAAACGGTTTGACGTTCTTACAAATTTATGAATTATGACAGAAATAATTATACAAACAAAGACAGAGAAATTCACAAAGTTAGGTGTCAAATTCTCATTTAATGTAAACATTTTAGCATATCTAGCAAAATCTTGAAATGAAAACCAGATATAGCTAGAGTTTTCTTGCAAATAACTTTTTCCAAAGTTTGCCAGCAGATTCTCCTCACAGTTTCAGCTAATATTTTCATCACAACAGCTTGCAAAATTACAATAGAAAGTGTCGCATGGCCATGCATGATGACATCAGTATTTTGATGCATGCATCCCATGGATAAATTAGGCTGTAGAGACAGAGAGAATGGTTGATATAAATTTGCTCTTCTTCAAAGTTCCCAGAAAGGAAATGACATTTGCCAGTGGATTATGACAGGACCATCTGTTTCCATATCTGAAATAGCTATAATCACAGTCAACAAGCCATTATTCATCCTGCTATTTTCTCCTGTGTCATGACAAGCCCTCTGAATACAACAGTTACTTCTAATCCATCACTGGATGCCTGCATCATCATCATCATCATCATCATCATCTCATCCACATGTGTGACTATTTCATTGGATAAACAATCTTCAGTTAATATGAGAAAAAAGATATAGACTTCTCCCCGACAGTACAATAAATTTACACGTTAAACATTTCCCTTTTTGTTTTTGGTTTTGGTGATGCACAGACCTCAAAGAAAATTATCCATTTTGTTTCTTTTTTGGGTAGGGAGGGGGGTGGGGAGGATGATATCTATACATATATGTTTTTAATTATGAAGGTCATCTCCGTCCGTGACAGGCTTGTAGACTGAAATCAAGCCGAAAGCATAAAATTTAAGCCAACTGGCTGTGAGTTTTAACGACAGTGCCAAGTTACAGGACTAAGATGAAATTCATTAATACCAAAGATAACATTTCTATTTATAGCTGCCTTTTTTCCCATTCATCACAGTATTCATACCTCACTGTGCCATGTTACAACATTTTTTTAAACTTTGCTACTCAGCGACATCATTTTATTTGTTTTTGGACTACATAATTGATATTAAATCCTCAGCAAGTGTTCTTTTCTGGGGGCTTGGGAGTGCATGGTGATGAACATGCCCACAATGTTTGCTCCTCTTGACATATTTTTTTTTATCTCTGCATCTATAGTTACTTTTTCAAATTTTAAATTAATCATCAGAATTATCATCATCATCATTGAATCAGCTAGCTATCATGAAGGAAGTTTGGTATATGAGTAATCCTGTCTCTAATTGATCGATGATAATCAAGTTACTCATTCCAACATTCGGGAAAACTCATGAATAGGTGAAGGAGTTATGAATATTTATTGCTGTGAAATTACAATAATTATGATTATTATTAAATTACCACATGATGACTTTAAAAACTTGTGTCAACTGCTTGTGACTGCATGTGTATAAGTCTTTTCGATATGATAGTATTTGTTAGTGGAGTTCATAGAAGTTTTTTGCATTTGGTTCGGTTACTTTTCCAACCTACTGTACTATTCAATAAAATTAATTACTTTAATTGTCATAATGACCTTAATACTTGTTTAAATGCTTGTTTCTGTGCATAATTCTCCTCTACATGCTAGTAATTTGTTAGCTGAATTCAAAGGAGCATTTTGTTTTGTTACTGCAAATTTTCCAAACTATTGTCAAATTATATGAATAAAGATTACCCTTGGTCTAGATAAGACTCATGCAATATTGACCCAACAAGAGAAGGGTATATCAGCTTGTAATTAATGAATCCTTTGATCCAGAAGGTTTTGTTACATAGATATTTTCATGTTAGTATAAACTCATGTACAGAAAGCAAATTTTGAACAGTTTTTCAAAACCTTCAACTTCTTCTTTATTTGAAATGGCATTTAGGATTTCAAAAGAAGATTTTAGTATGGAAATCACATCAAAAGGTTTATCAAAATCAACTCTGGATAGAGCTGCTTTATGTTATAGTCCAAGATGTAGGAATGTCTCTCTGCTAATTATCAAATGAAGAAAGTGATAAAGTATGGTGACAGTTGAAGGCTTCATAGACCTACAGGAACAGATTAAAGCATCTCTCTCCCACTTTCAAGTTTATACATCATGGTTGTTCTCCTTTAATGCAAATTCCACCCCCCCACCCACCTTCCAGCTTATGCATGTGGGTTCTCCTTAATACTAGGTGTATCCCCCATCCCCACCTCCCTGCTCATCTTCTCCATTAGTACTACGTCCTGCCCCTTAATTCCCATCATACGTCCCAGCTTACGCACCTTTCATCTCCATCCTCTATACACAAGCAGGATCGCTGCTATATCAGAGCGAGAGAGAAATAGAATATGAATATTTGCCTTAAAGATCAAATTCACTGCTCAGAAATAAAACACAACGAATCTATTAAGATTCTCAAGTGACTTTGCAACCAAAACAGGAAATTAAGATCAAACGCCAACCAGCCCAGAACCACTAGTTATAATTATCTGATAATTTAAGCAGCTTCCAGGGGTTTTCATTCATCAGCTAGTTCAGTTCTAGAATCTCGCTACAGGCATTTAAACAAGAGCGAGAAGGACTAAGAGGATTTCCCTAAACGCCCTCTATGTAATCAACGTGGAGTTGATTTCCTACTGTGCCTTTATACTATATATTACTATGTCTGGTGTGCATGGTAAGTGATATACAGTTGGATATTCTGCAGGTATATATACCTCTATGGAGATGATCATTGTTATTAACGACTCACTGCACATAGAGAAATTATATACACTTTACCTGTGACTGATGTGTACACACTTGATATATAGGTTACTGTGCATACTACTACGTACACTAGTACAATCCACATTATGTGGACAAGTGTTCCGGGGACTGGAGGATGTCCACATATATTGAATAAAGAATCCAAATCTCGTCTTCACGGCGGCATATTGTACATGTATACGTTACACACGATGATGCAAAATGCCAGATGGCTTCTGTAATCTTACCGAGGGTGACATATGGACATCATGAATGCCTTCTATATTTTTCCCGAACCTATTACAAAATGTCAGACCCATCGATCAGCTTGCTATGTAACTTCCATAACCTGATACTGACAGTATTTTTACTATGCATGTGGATGCATGTATATCTGTTCTCCAATATTGCAATACCCTGTCGGACAATCCAGGTCATATAATTTAACCCATGTGATTGGCTGTATAAAGCTTACCAAGGGTGACAGCTGCAACGTACATGCCTCCTATCCTCCTGGAACCATGTATAATTTCAAGCGGAAAGCCAATCAGCAAGTGGATGGACAAGTTGAACAGTAAATGCTCAATTCTGAAGAAATAACGATGAAAAAAAAACAATGTTGATGATTTCAATACGTCAGTCAGATCTGCATGGTACTTTGCAATCAAAGAGAAGCATGTTTACGTTTGACACGGGAGATTCAAGAAGATCCCAAAAAATAATCTTCAGCAAATATCATAGAGCTCTTTGTGATGAAGGGCTCCCCTAAACATTCAAGGGAAATTTGTCTGTTTGCATTGGGAGATACTGGGGTTCCACAAGTTGTGTTGGGGCTGTCTGTTTATGAATGTGTGATGACATATGTAGTGAAAGGCCAAACTGTGGTTTTTTTTTTTAAATAATATACAAATCACAACATTTCTACAAAGAAATAAGGTTTATAATTTTTTGTAAATAAAAAACACTTTAACTGAGAATACCTTAAAACCTAAATCAATATTTGATTGCATCACAATTCAGGGAGAAAAAATTTAATAAAGAGAATAAAAAGGGAACATAAAAAAGAGGGCAAAAAAAAGAAGCATTCGTCTGTATTAACATAAGGTACATCGAGCATAAAAATAAGTACACCCTCAAACATCCATTTACTGAAGTTAACAAAAAAATAATGAACAGATGTGGCTTTCAACTTCCTGCAGTGGTATACCTCTCGTCTTCCCTATAAGTCTCATCTTGCCTATCACCAGTTTATCCCTAAAACAATGAGCCAATATGTGACATCTATGCGCCCAATACATTGAAAGTGAAACCTATGAGAGAAATTTGGTAGAACCATCATGAATTTAATCAAACTTTTGACTATTGATGCTCAAGACACATACCTCTCAGAGCAAATTTCCTTTCTCTCCTAGCTGAGTCATTAATGCAGTCACGATTTCTGCCTTCTGGTAGTGTGACCCATATCATATTTTCTTTCGGTAAATTTGTGATCAATCGAAAAGGTAGGTGAACATTTTGTCACTTAAAATTTGCAAGAAATGGATGACCTGCGATGGTTGTGTGACTTTTTAATGTCTATATAATCTTCTGTATTGGTGATAATTAACAAGTTCACATGTTCTGTGCCATTTTGTTTTGTTTTTTTTCTCCTAGGAAGAAGCAGTTGATATCGCGATCAAAGCCTTCACCAAGGGATCATATTTCATATATTTATTACCTCCACGGTTCGATAAGAAAAACAACAACTGACGGTTATTATATCGTCAATGTGCTCGATGAAAACCATTAATGAATTCTTATCTGCCAAAGAACTAGAGCATGACCAACTTTAAAATCAGAAAGTTGAAGTAACAAAAAAATAGGCGGGGGGGGGGGGAAAGAAAATAAAATAAAATTAAACAAAACAAGTCAATTCAACTGGCATATAGAAATAATAAAGAAAAATAGATTTCACATCTGCTAAATAAGTTAGTGTGGATGCACACACACACACACCAAAAGGAAGAAGAAGAAGAAAGAAAAAAAAGGCTAAAAACATATAAACTCTGTACTCTTACAAAACTACCTCCAGCCAAAAATGTGCATTTGAATTTCAAATGAGGTTTATTTCTGGATTTCTGGAACCCAAGATGTGCACTATAGATGTGTGTCTACTGATTGCTTCAAGTTAAATATGTATGATTAAGATTACATGACATGATTGCAACCATGTTTACAGCAATATATCTATGTAAAAGGATTAATTATGCTCAAATTACAAATTTAATAATTGATCATCTCTTAATAGAGGTACGGTGGTCTAACAAAGAAATTGAACGAAATCTCGACATAATCGCGCAATCTTTTAAGATGTGATTTGTAAAACCTCCGCTTTTCACGGCTTTACCTCGAGTCTAATAATAAATTTAAAGACTGGGGACCTATATATATTAGCTGCGATAAGTATAAATCTAAAAGGGAATTCCATGAATTAAAGTTGCATGCTTATCACACTGAATGCAGACTTTCTGCTGTAGAGTTGTTGATGGTACTAGTTTTCTTTGTGTAAACTTTATATATTTAAAAATAACCCATAAAAATGTGACAAATATTTATTCCTGGCTTATCTTGATTTAGTAGGTGGTTTGGTTGTTACCAGCTTAATAGGTGGTCATCAACTATTATCCACAAATTTCAGCATGCAAAAATTGCTTACAAAAGCTTCTAGAGGTACTTTATTGGAAGTTCAGACCGTCTAGGTTCAGTGGCGTCGCCAAGGGTTGGCCTGGAGAGGGGAGGCACGTGCCCTCCCAAAGACAAATCATGCCCCTCGATGCGATTTGTAGTGTTAAAAAAAAAATACTCAAACAAAAACTTTTCTTACAAAGGACGAAACGTATTATGTTCTTCAGTTCCACCGACCATCACAATAACCAGTTGTTTTCTCACTAACAAGGTCACATGAATTGCTAGTGCTTAAACTTCACCACTAGCTACCCTGCATGAGTTTCAATTACATATTTCAAAACTCTTATTAAGAAAACATTATCAAAGCAAAAGGATTTTAAAATTTCCATTTTTTGTATAACTTTTTTATCCAGCTCAATTAAAAACATAGATATAGGACAGGCTAAGCCCGAAAATTCTTGAACATGAAGGTACTTCAAGTTACAAAATATGGCACCAGATTAAATCTAAGGACCCTTAATTAATCAAACATTTCTCAAGCGGAAGAGGACACCCCCCTCCCCTTAGACCCCTTACAGGACAAGATTCACAAATAAACATTGTGCCCCCCTAATTAAGTGCTGTGCCCTCCCTGTGCCCCCCTCCCAGTTTGAAATGTCTGGCAATGCCACTGTCTAGGTTACTGAACGACATTTATCTCAAGTCGATAATATAATCACCATTCTGTCTTTGGTCTGCTATTTTTAGAAAGCTATCAGTATTCTTCAAACTTAGATTGCAATTGATCCAAACTGTGAAAGAGCAACACCTAGATTTCTTTCATCAAATCAAAGATTAATGTGGAATAAATTAATGTAATCATGTAATAAATAATGTGTGTAAATTTGAATGGATCCCCAACATGCCCTCACCCAGACAATTTTCATTGTAAGTACGAGGCCAATAAAGGAATAGATTTTGCGACTTTTATTTCACTAGATTTGAAGGGGACACTTCACTGATCAGCCTTACTATGATATACATGTAATACAAGATGTACATATATGGGATGGGATATATCTGACAAGTGCAAGATTGCGGGGGAAAATTGTTTTCCCCACTCTGAATTGAAAACTTTTGTGAGATGGATATGGCACTGTGGGCGCGCTATTGAGGACCACCCTTCCAGTGTATTCGAGAACTCTACTGATTACCTTCGAAAACTTTCGTGTTTTTTGTCCGTGAAGAATAAAACCGTGTTCACACACGGTATTTAATATTGGAACAGGGCTACAATGAGATCAGAGTTAAAAGGTTGGTGTTAAATTTACATAGAGCAAGTGTAAACACTTGTGATACTCACCCAGCGTGTATTAAACAGTGGGTCGCAAACCTCCAAAACTGTAACTGATCCTTTGGTGAGTAGATCCATAGACTTGAATTAAGTACTGGACCAGCCAGTACAAATTCCCCCAAGGTCACGTTGTGGGTGGTATTCAAACGTCGTTTGCTGATGTATTCTATGGTGGAACCTGTATAAAATGCAAACTGTAAGAGAGAGAGAGAGACGAGGAGAGGAAAAACAAGAAAGTAACTGAAATGTCTCGATCCTCTGGCTAATTAGTCATTTTTTCTTCAACCCAAGTCTTCTGTTCTTTTTTTTTAAACTGATTCCATTGTAGGAACCAACATCCAGGCATGATATGTGAAGGCATCATTTATATAATACTCAAGAGAACTATATATATTAAACAAATATTGAATTTGTGAATACAAATATGATGGACTAATTAAAAACTTAATTTATGTACATAAAGCAAGAATGCAATATCACCCTGAGGTATATTGAAAGTTGAAATCTCTTCAGTTTTTGACTTCCACTAATGTTTAATAGGAAAATTTAGATAACGCTCCATGGTGGGCTCCTATATGGCAAAATGTTATTAGAGCATTGTGTAATATAGTTATTAATAACTGTACGCACCAAACGAAGAGAGAGATCATAAATGAATGTTAAAGTAGCCTTGTAATATATTAATCAAGCAGCCTGCAAAATAAATTGATTAAATATGTAAACTTGTTTCAAGACATTGAGTCTCTTTCAAAGAGAGCAAAACAAAATTCCCAATCAGTACATGCAACCAACAATTCTCTTAAAGGGTGTGAAGACTCGCGCAAAAAGAAACGTCTAATGCCGGTAATCTGACCTAGTTTCGAATGAGGTGTAACGGAAGTGTTAGACACCACCATCGATCCCAGAAAATACGCACACAGCTTGCTACCTTCGGTAATTAGACACTAGTGTACAGTCAGTACATACAGCTGAGGTCAATGCCCACAGCACAGTGTACAAACGTTACAGCGATGGACATCTCAGGTCCAGCTAAAGATAACAAGGTATCATGTTTCATTACTGTCTGCATTTTGTAGCGACAAGAAAAAAACATCACTTGCAAGCAATGGAAAGGTAACTTTTTCACAGGGCCGCACGCGGTTTGGGTCGAGTCTTCAATGCCTTTAAAGGTGCAAGCGGTTTCGTGTCAAAATGCCATGGTTACCTACATGCCAGAGATCATTCAGTGTTTCAAATTTTGGGTAGCAGTTCTGAGGTCTCTGAATTTTGTCCCAACATAAAATAATACATTGGTTTCTGTACACAAACACTGCATATACATCACATGGACAAACCTTTCATAACCATATTCCTAGCAAACAACATTTAAACTCTACTCATGAATATAACTCTGATTAGATCAGTAAACACTTTTACTTTTAACTGGTAGCTCTTCTACATCATTTTCTCTGCTAAGCAAACTTTTCACAAACTATATTAGTTCCCTGCTAAACTAAGTTGACTCATTATTGTCTGAGAATTTCCAATTTATCAGAAAAAAGGGAAAGAAAAAGACAAAATTGAATCAATTTGTCCACAACAAAAAGTCAAAAATGTTCATCCATGAAATGGGCATATATCTATATATTTAATCTGACTATATTTTCCCTGGTCACAATAACTGAACAGCTGGCTCTGTGAATGTTCCTCTCCAACTACTGAAATTATCATTATATTTAAAGGGTGTAAACTTTCCCCTTGTGTCTGTGCTTTAGGCCATTTTTTGAAACCAACTAATTAAAATGATTTCATAAATATTTCAGCATCTTAATTTATTGCAACAACCATTGGAAAATTATCAAAGCAACCGTTGAAGAAACATTGAACCAGTGAAAAGTCTTACTCATGGTAAGTTAATAGTTTGATATGTGAACTTTTCTTTCTTTTTGGGGGGTTGTGAACTTATATAACTTGACACATAGACTATGTCCTGTTTCCTGTTAGTTGTCATGAGATCATTGTTCCATTTCCACCCCTCCAATTTGTCTAGAAAACAGGACAGGTTTGGATGGAGCCAAAAATATACTTCTCTCAGACTTTCATAAAAATAATTTCTTTTCCAGATCTTTTGTTTTCATTAAATGTTTTTTTTTTCAATCCATGCGAAAATGTTGTTCAAAGTCACACCTTGATGGATAGCATTGCCAATGCAATGAAGCTATTTATTTGATGATGATATGATGGTTGCTATGGTATAGCTGCATGTAAACAGGTGATTATGTGACATAATGAAAAGTTAAGTTTTGTTGCAAAAATGATCCTTAGGAAAAGAACTTCATGAGCAAATGGACCAATCACCAACAATCATGGCACCACTGCAATGATGGGCACATCTGCCATGATGGGTGCCACTGGCATGATAGGCACCATTGCCATTGCTGTGATGGGCACCACTGTCATAATGGAACATCATTGCCCAGATGGATTGCAATTGTCATTGCTAAGATGGGTACCACTGCCATAATAGGTGCCAATGCTGTGATGGGCACCATTGCCATGACGTTCGCCATTGCCATGAGTATCATTTTCAATAGAACACCATTGCCCTGATGAACTGCCCATTTGCAATTGCTATGATGGTTACTACTGCCATGATGGAGTGCAATTGCAATGTTCTTGTAGAGTTATTGCCATGATTGAGTGTACCGTTGTTTTGTCATAGTGGATGCCATTGCTATGATTGAGTACCACTCTTTTTGTCATAGTGGATGCCATTGATATGATTGAGTACCATTGTGTTGTCATGGTGGATGCCATTGATATGATTGAGTACCATTGTGTTGTCATGGTGGATGCCATTGCTATGATCGAGTACCATTGTTTTGTCATGGTGGATACCATTGCTATGATTGAGTACCATTGTTTTGTCATGGTGGATGCCATTGCTATGATTGAGTGTACCATTGTTTTGTCATGGTGGATGCCATTATGCTATGATTGAGTACCATTGTTTTGTCATGGTGGATACCATTGCTATGATTGAGTACCATTGTTTTGTCATGGTGGATGCCATTGCTATGATTGAGTGTACCATTGTTTTGTCATGGTGGATGCCATTATGCTATGATTGAGTACCATTGTTTTGTCATGGTGGATACCATTGCTATGATTGAGTACCATTGTTTTGTCATGGTGGATGCCATTGCTATGATTGAGTGTACCATTGTTTTGTCATGGTGGACGCCATTGCTATGATTGAGTGTACCATTGTTTTGTCATGGTGGATACCATTGCTATGATTGAGTACCATTGTTTTGTCATGGTGGATGCCATTGCTATGATTGAGTGTACCATTGTTTTGTCATGGTGGATGCCATTATGCTATGATTGAGTACCATTGTGTTGTCATGGTGGATGCCATTGCTATGATTGAGTACCATTGTATTGTCATGGTGGATGCCATTATGCTATGATTGAGTACCATTGTATTGTCATGGTGGATGCCATTGCTATGATTGAGTACCATTGTTTTGTCATGGTGGATACCATTGCTATGATTGAGTACCATTGTTTTGTCATGGTGGATACCATTGCTATGATTGAGTACCATTGTTTTGTCATGGTGGATGCCATTATGCTATGATTGAGTACCATTGTATTGTCATGGTGGATGCCATTGCTATGATTGGGGGACACTGTTACATTGTTTGAGATATCCATTGCCATGATGGTAGTGCCATGAACATGACATAACTTCATTCCATTGAAGCTTCATTGCTATGATGGAGTGTCATATAAATTGCTAACTTAGAGTGCCATTGCCACACTGCCCTCATCCTCGTTTTCCTTCCATCAGAAAGTTTGAACATGCTGTTTGCTTGTAGCAATTGATGTATGCTATGCTACATCTGCCAGAGCAGCATATGGAATCCTTGCTGAACTCGGCACAAAGCACCCCGTTACACAGCAAATATCGCTACAAAATAAGCACATATCGCTCTAACTCTTTTCATAACTTTCTAAGTATAGCACTCAGAAAACTCTTACTTATGTCATTTTGAAGAATATTGTGTCCTCTTTACAATGATGTGTTGTTATTTATTATGTGTGTGAACTAGACCCCGTACTTTTCAATCTGAAATAGTGAAAAACCACTTCGGAAAGCAGTGGACCTCTTCAAAATATCCTTTTCTCTCAATGCTTACATTGTGCTTGCTGGAAGTGTGATTGCATAATCAATTTCTTTCCTATGCCAAAGAAAAGTATGTTGACTCTTCTCTCTAGTGATATCAAATTCGACTTGATTGGTCAAAATTAAGGCTCGTACTTTTCACTAGCAAATCAAAAGCCAGTGTCGGAGCGTCCATACAGTCAGGGGGGGGCGGATGCCCCCCCTGACGGACTCAAATGGACTGCTGGCGCCCTTTTCAGCTTTTTAACACTTTTTACTTATTCGCTATTATTGACTTTTTTATTGCGCTCTCATCTACCTATTGACATTTGTCAATTTTTTGGCCCGGAAAGGTTCATTTCTGGCGATCTAGGTAGTATCTTTACTCAAAAAATGTCTGTACGCTCTGCGCCAACCTGTGGTGGCGCTCCGCTTAGATAGTGTCGAAAGCGCCCCTACAGACCATTCTCGTCCCCCCTTGACCAATACCCCAAGCTCCGCCACTGTCAAAAGCATGGTACGAAATTTGTGAAGTCCTCCTTTATGCGGCGAATCTGAACACAGCACAGTGTGCAGTGCTCTCACAGCAATTTCGAAGAGTGAAAACCACAACGCTTCCTGTGCATATACAACAGCATTTAATTCTCCGACACAGGCCATTAATAGAGCAAAACTTTCCATATGATCTGTATAGGGGGTGGGAATCTTCAGGATAAACCTTTGGCATTTTTCAGAGTGCTAACATTCTAGTCCAAATCCTGATGACCTATAAAGGGAGATTTAGGGACTGACGACATACTCATATGTTATTAATAGAGTAACATGATATTTTTGTTTTCATTTTATGGAATAACTGACTGGAGTCACCACGCACTAAATGGTGCGGAATATAAACACCGTTCCCATATGAGTAAATCTGCTGGAAATTAAGAAAATTGCATATGATAATACCGAATACAAGAAAATGAAACGTTAACCATATATGATGTACTCTGCTATCGATGCCCATCAATCATTGTCTGTATAGGGCGGTCTGGCCAGTTAATCTGCCAAACAAGGAATGCCATATGTGTAATCCTTCAACAATTTATGGATCCTCCCACAGTTGTGTTCGACTTGGGATGTTTTATGGTAAACAATCATTCATGCACATCTCTTACTTGTGATTCCTACCTGGGAGTAAAAAGTCCGCTGTTTATGAAACTAATAATAAACTAAACCGGGCCTCTTCGTTCGTGGGGATTAATCGCTCATCATGTAGTACCCTTTACCTAGCTGGCATTATTGTTACAACATTCTGATGAAAATATATATATCCACCCCCCCCCCCCTCATCCGTAGGAGAATTGGTCAGGGCTCAAAATTTGGTCTAATTACCTGCAATGTGCCAGTGGATTTCCTTGCTTGCCAGTAGATAGAGGGAGCAGTTGCATTTTTCTGCGAGCACAGACATTATTGAACATAGACACATCACAAATCAGCAATAGCAGAATGTTCATGATTCGGCGGCACCTACCCTAAGGCCCAGGTTACTGAGAGCTCTTTTTATCAGCAAAGATTCTTAGGCTGCTACAATAAGCCTGTACAATATGTCACCGCTGATATGAATGTCACTTATTCCGGAATATGCCAGAAACTTGATTCTAACAGGTAGAGTTTATGTAAAACAGTGCTTGCATTATGTAACAAGTGACCTACATTGTGAAATTCTAGGAGCTTGTTGGTCAATACACTTCTGTTTTCCCCAATGGGTAATTTTGAGAAGGGTTTGTATGGAGAACAGTAAAAGATAGAGAGTGGCAATAAATCAAAGCACAATGGTATAATGTACTGACCGTACAGTAAAATGCCAGCTGAGGTGGTTATAAAAGTCAATATTACTCAAAGCAACTGAAGTCTGAAAGCTACAATGTGACAGCTACAAGCATGTCATATGGTCTGTTGATTTTACTGGTAAATATGTGAATATCAAATCAAACATGCTATCAATCGGCTTTTGAAGGTTTCGCACGGACATCCAGAGTTTCAGACTTTGCATTTTTACAACTTTTTTGTACAAACATATCCAATAAAAACAAATGTACCTCAGTGTTGGATAGCAGGGACGTATTTCAGGTGATGGAGCAATGTGTCACTTCGTTAATGCATACCTTGTATATATACAAGATAAAGCAGAGTTAACCTGCTCCAATGGACAAACAAAACCTGATTGCTTCAGCTTTGTGCAACTTCTTCATCCCTTCTCCCATCCCATCCCTGCCCCACCCCCCTTTCTCCTTTCAGCTTTCTGCTACCGGCACAGCCACTGAATGGATTAAGCTATAAGAGCTTTGCGAAATTGAGTAACCAAATGACTTGTCTCTCTGTTTGCTGAAGAACAATAAATTTGAAAAGAAACAAAGTAATCAGAGCATCCAGCTTTATAGGCCTACAACTGAATATTAATACTGTGTAATCGAATACATGCAGGTGTCAGAATCATGATCCTTCACAGAAACCAATATGCCCAGCTAACTTCCTAATGAGATCATATTTTGAAATGCTTTCAAACTGTTCTTTAAAGGGACTATCCTAAGATCTATTTTGTATTGGATCGGACACCATTTTGATAATCATCGAACGAAGGAAGAGAAAGAGAGTACATACAGTGTTAAGAACACAATCCATGTCATAATGATTGACTTTCGGGCCCAGCTGGGTCAAGGATTAGATGGGGCTAGTCCTAAAGTGAGCAAAGCGAACAATTGCGAGACACATCAGCGCGATGAGATTTGGTTCCCCATATCATCTTGGTGTGACACTGAACCTCTCAATTTTGAAAGCTGGCAATGTATTGTGTGCAACTTTTCTTTCAGGTATCAGGCCCGGGCCCAGGCTCAGGCAAGTCCCTGGGCTACAGCCCCCTCTCGAACCCCTTGTGTGCATAGTACTGTTCAACACAATGTTCCTTTACTCCACCAAATTCACATCAGGAAAGATGAAATTATATTGGGATGAATTTAATGTTTGTAGATGTAATATCATTAAATATATCAGAATTAGATTTAAGCTACATACAGATATGCTAATGAGTGACAATATTATTGTAATTACCTTCCACATGGCTCTCTGAATCCGAGGGAGTAATATCCAATTATGAGTGATGCATGAAGTATCTTGCTCACATTTGAAAATGCAAGCGAGATCTGATACTGAACGCACGTTTAACTTCGTAACTATAGTTTGAATTCTTGCATACTCAGGGTTAAAGGGTGTGAAGACTCGCGCACAAACAAACGTCTCATACTGGTAATCTGACAGTTTCGAATGAGGTGTAACAGAAGTGTTAGACACCACCATCGATCCCAGAAAATGCACACACAGCTTGCTACCATCGGTAATTAGACACTAGTGTACAGTCAATGCATACAGCTACGGTCAATACCCACAACACAGTGTACATACGGGGCGTGGACATCTCAGGTCTAGATAAAAGATAACAAGGTATAAAGATTTATTACTGTCTGCATTTTGTAGCGACAAGAAGAAAACGTCATTGCAAAAAACGGAAACTTAACTTTTTCAATGCGCCGCACACGGTTTAGGGCAAGTCTTCAATGCCTTTAAAGCAGCAATTTGCATTGATTCTCGAGATTTTCCAATACTAGGATACTATACCAATGATGTAAACTAAGCTAACTGTTAAGTTTCAACTCAAACTATTCCCGAAAAGTGCAAAAAATATGACATTTTCTGATTTTCGTATTTTGAATCTTTGACTTCGATAGACTCCTCCCACTTATAAGAACCTTGTGAATATGTATAATAGACAAGGTACTTTGAATAGCAAGGTAAACAGTTAACAAAAATCAGCTGAGGAGATGTACATACTGCGCGAAGGGACAGTTACGCCACATCTCATTGCATACGATGCCCTAAAAACCCAAGAAAATTTGTCGCTCCGCGAAAATAAAACAGCAAGGATACATAAGAGAGAAAGTCATTGAACCAGAAGACCCCGATCGGTACGTAACATTCGCGAGAACGATATTGTATCACTCTACTCGGTGTTACATAGGCTAGTTACTGTAGTACAATCAGACCTATTAGTGTGCGACTTACACTGGTTAGGCCTGAATAACGTTACTAGTATGTACACGCTGTGCATTGTGCACTAAAAGCAATGTAGCTATGAGTGTAGCGCAATGGGGGCCGTTAGTTTCCGGACCCATTAGTTTCCTCTCTTGAAAAGCCTTAGTTTCCTCCTCTAACAACATGGGAGAAAATAACGTTTTTCAGGAGAGGAAAGTAACGTTTCTCATAAGGGAATCCAATAAGGAATATTGGCTAGGCCATGTGGAGATTTAAGTAGTGCTTTGCAGCAAGGGATTACCATGCCAATGAATGAGTCTATTTTTAGCGCCAAGTCATACATGAACATCTCTTCACTGATTGGTTGAATTTGAATAGGCCGTTTTGTAGAGCTGCATGTGATAAATACTAAATGATTCGATGTGTCAGGGAGACACTTATCTCAGAATCATATAAAAGCCTTAATTACTTGCTAATTAACGTTCCCTGTGGGAAAAAAAGTATGAGAAAGTCTTAGTTTTGTCTTTTGTGATTGTATTATGATAAAAACTTGATAGACACGGAAAAATTGAGGAAAAACGGCGACTCAACGCAAAATGCTGCTTTAAGAACAGACTGACTCAGGTCTACTAAAGTCGGGCACACTGTAGAACTGAACATAACTAGCAATTAATTTGTAAACAATCATCGTGACCTCTTCATGCTGGCATAATTAAAGCAAATTTCTGTTCGACTTGCTGTAATATATAGCTTTCTTACTTCCTCCCACCTCCCCCAACCCCCCCCCCCCCAGAAGATCCTAATCCCTCTTGCATTCTCAAAAGTGGACAAGTTTTTATATGACTTGGGGTCAGATGGTACAAAGTTACAACAAAACTTCACCTTTACTGACCCTCAATTTGCTAGAAA
Organism: Apostichopus californicus; assembly: GCA_020650975.1. Taxonomy (NCBI): domain Eukaryota; kingdom Metazoa; phylum Echinodermata; class Holothuroidea; order Aspidochirotida; family Stichopodidae; genus Apostichopus; species Apostichopus californicus. Next base: position 10,572 of record JAIPMN010001527.1, on the reverse strand, counting down.
AATATAGCAAAATAATTACAGCACATTTTAATTGAATCTGGCAGTTTTTGGAAGAATTATTTTTTGGGATATTCCTGTAGCTTTGAGAGTACTTCAAATTGTTTTCCAAATGCTCAGAGGCATAGCACTACAGTTGGTGCTTCAAGAGGCTCATTGGACCAGGGCCCCCACTGTCTGGGACCCTCCAAGGTTGGTTCAGACTATTTGAGCCAATGGATCACAACTGACAGTCAAGTAAGATACTATAGCTAGACTGAACTTATGTGGTTCCTACATTTATGGTTTTGTGTCAAACAATTTAGATGAAGGGTTGAACGGTGGCCCCTGAAACCAGTGGCGGAGCGTCCATACAGTCAGGTGGGCGGATGCCCCCCCTGATGGATGCAAATGGACTGCTGGCGCCCTTTTCACCTTTTTACTACTTTTTACTAAATTCGCGATTATTGACTTTTTTATTGCGCTCTCATCTACCTATTGACATTTGTCAAATTTTGTTGGTGTAATTTTCTGACCAAATGGCGATGACACCTATTTATTCCTCGTTTATCTGCAAATTAGCAAGGCCCGGAAAGGGTCATTTCCTGCGATCTAGGGAGTATCTTTACTCAAAACTTTTCTGTACGCTCCGTGCCAACCTGTGGTGGCGCTCCGCTTAGATAGTGTCAAAAGCGCCCCTACAGACCATTCTCGACCCCCCTGACCAATACCCCTAGCTCCGCCACTGCCTGAAACCCTAGCTATGCCATTGCAAATACTGTCCATCTATTTAGACACTGGTCGATAAAGCTTTGCTGTGCTTTGCATAAATACTTCTATATACCTCTAAGCATATCTCTCTCTTTTATTCACTTCACATTTCCCTTTAAAAGTGAAAGGATATTTTTAGTTCTAATGAACCTTGGAAAGAAATTTTGATGATAACACCTACTGACTGAAAAAGAATCATGGTTACTCATACTTCAGATGAATGAATTAATTACTAGATCTTGAACAAGACCTGTCAAGGCAATTAGCTGTACTGATAAACATGCATATTAAATTCTTATGACTATAACTCAGCAAATAAAGAATTCTTTGACTGCATAGCCTTCGTTGTTCAACAAAATTGGGGAATTCCTGTATAAATATAAACTGTTATGTATGAATCAAGGTGCCGATTCAGGAAGTCTCGTCAACGTGGTCTACTGCTTTTTCCAATGCTCTCAACCCGAGAATGTTGATCGGATTGTACAGCAGATACGATCCAATTCTGACATTTAATATTCTGACGACGACGATCTAACGAGTTCTTAAAGGATCATCGAGAAAGTCTCATGATTCAGGTTCAGGTGGATATGACTCAGTGGTTTATATGTACATGGTACAATTACTACCCCACGTCCTCGATGGTCATGAATCGATGACCACCAATGATCTCATTTGGTATGACTATCCTGACAGATGGTAACCTTCTCACCCAATAAATAATTCAGCCACTAAAGTCCGCAGCATGTATATATCTAATTTAGCCGAGAGAGAGGTAAGTCACTTGCACGAACAGATTCATTCCAAATGTATGAATGCATCCAGATAGCAGAAATGTGTAAACCAGTGACTCAAAGTTCCTTCTCCCC
>JAIPMN010001526.1:0-27138 GCA_020650975.1 Apostichopus californicus | reverse complement strand
CGGATCTACAGTCCAAGTTTGGCCTCAATCCAACATTCCCTTATTGAGATAGAGCGTACCCAAGCAAGTGTCACAGACGCACACACACACACACACACACACACACACCCTCACACACATACACACACACACACACACACACGCCAACCTGACTACATAGGTTCCTTTTGCTAAAGCAAGGAACCAAAAAGAAAGATAATCAAAGGGATACAAAAGCAGAGCCCTCCCCCCCAAGGAAAGATATATTTTAGTATTAGTATTCATGGAAGAAAAAGGTCAATTATACGACCGCTATCCCTTTTTTCATGACTACAATAAATGAATAAATAACAGAAAGAGAGGGGGGGGGAGGGAAAAAAAATCCAAATTTAGAGAGAAATATTTGTTGGCTACTGTTAAGCAAACCTAGATAGTGACTGCTAGAACCAGAACTGAAATTTAGCAAATGTTGACTAAAGAACCAAAACACAATTTCAAATTGGGAGTGAGGCCAAAAAATATATATACCATGCTTTTAAAAATAAAACTATTTTGAAAATGACAAGTGCACACAGACCATGCCCTTTTCTTCACTTTTTGTCATTAAACCTACATTTCTTCTCATCGGATGGAAACTAATTCAGCAAAAATATACCCAGTTTACCCAATTTGGGAACTTGTTTGAGTATATGTCATATGAAAGTAAAAAAGAAGAAGAAGAACAGAAATACTTTGAACCCCCGATATTTAACTTGCACTTTTTCTTAGGATTTGTATTATATATACACATACACTCTACACATGACACAGATGGTCTCGAGTACTTTTGTCTGATTGTGTCTTGTAACCAATCCTTTAATGCAGAGCCCAAAAGTCATTGCCTTGACAAGAACTGCTTCAAATTTGAAATAAAAACCTACTATACCGTGCCGTATAATAACTGGTATACTTTACCGGCGGACTAAACTGCGGTAATGAAATAACTAAATCCACCTAACGAGTAAATCGACAGGAACGCAGAAAGAATTAGGACAGCATATTATCGCAAACTCTGAAAGTAATAAAGCCCGGCCTTAACGGTGAACACGTCACTTGATTGGATGGATTTGTCACCTTAGTTGGGTCGACAATTTCAAGAAGAGCTTTAATACATTTTGAAAATTTCAAATCAGAATGAAATTAGCCAAAAAACAGGGAAAAAAACCCAGAAAAATCAGGGAAGAAAAGAAAGAAAGAAAGGTTTTTCCAAATAGAACTTTGCTGAGACCAAAGGTATGATTAAGACTACCAACTTTAATTTGGATTTATTTTTTGGGAAACCGAAAAACAAAGACTCGAGCCTGAAATGAGTTTATTGAAGTGAACTTGTGTTGTTGTCGTCTAGACTTGTAAAAAAACCTTCTTTAAAAGAAAAGTCTAAGGAATAAATATTCACAATTCAAATAAACATTTATTACCTAAATTATCATCCATTGTCAAATGCCTTTAATATTCTCAATTTCACAGTGGTTAACTACCAATCAAAAGCTGGTATCTGTTCTTGCCTATAATAATGAATATGATCTCCATAGTTTTGTCTTATAACTAGGAAAATTTCAAACTTAATGACCATTTTTAAAGACCAGTTTGCTGTGTTGTTTGCACTTTCCTTGTTCCTCATAGAGTTCTATCTTTACTGTCATGATTGTAGATATTATCGTTTAAGTAAATGCCATATATCTGCATGGTAAAGACATGCCAGTGGAGTGTGGGGGTGGGGGAGGGGGAAGGGAATGGAGTACGACTATACGACACGCCCCCAGGAAGAGCTGTCAACATGGATTAACAATGACATCGAGAAGATGAAACATTAATTCATGATGATTACCACTTAACTAAACAAAATTCTGATCTACCTGATCCATCTGTTTCTTTCACAACTTCCTTTGATTAATCTGCATGTTTTCTGTCAATCATAATCGCCTTTGTCATGATTATGGTCTAGGTATTATTACCTATCGAGTAAATTGAATACATTTACAAAATAAAGTCCGCAGCTGAGGAAGTACTACCTCTACATAACATCCCTCTTGAGAGCATTAACAATATATTCTGACTATTCTGGCAATCTGTTTATAAAGTTAACAGGTTTTTATCAATATTCCCAGTATAGTAGTTCCTTCCTATTCATACCCCCTACTTTCAAACCTCCCATATCAAAATAACTCTATGAAAACCTACAACTGTATAAATTAGGACATTTATTCTTTCAATTTATCTGACCAAGATTGCATTTTATCTTGATGAGTATTTCAATTTAGCCAGAAGCCTTTATAGTAAAGGGTCACTTCTACTGACCATCAAAACAAACCCGTGATGTAGGTCAAGCTGAAGACAGAGCAGGCATTGCCTGAAAGTTCACATCTTATCTAACTTAAAGGATCTCTTGGCAGCAGAGATCTCATTCCCAGATATACAATGCATTTTACAATAACAACCATCTCACCACCCCACCTTCCCTCCCCCTCACCAAGTTACAAACAGTGTTTTTCCTAAGTGGTTTGTGAGTGACTAGCAAAACGTCTGAATGAAGTAAGAAAGATTTCAAGACAATAAACATTAATTGTGACTCCAGCAATTCATCCAAGACAGTGGATTATATATGATTCATGTATATATAATAAGAATAGATCGCAAAGAGAGAATAGAGATTGAGAGAGAGAGAGAGAGTTGACTGCAAATGGCAAACCTTTTAAGCCACTGATGCCAGAGTAAACAAGAGTTCCATTTGAAGTTTTATTTGCTCTTGATAAAACTCATGGTCAGATTTATTTACTTCTCTGGAACTGACAGGAAGCACTTTTTTTTATTATCTAGAAAACCCAACAAACTTTTTTGGAATATTAGCAGATTAACTTTTCGAAGAAAAAAAGGGGGGGGGGGGGAGGTTGACAAAGAAAGAGATGGTACGAAAGAATCCTGCGCAGTCTGTTTGGATTGAAAACATCTGATTAATTAATACTACTCGCTAAGAACATAGAAAAACATTTGACTCATTTTACGTAACTTAGATGAGTATGTACACTTAATATAGTCAGAGAATAGAATGTGGCGTGGACTTAAATGTCATTTAAGTAACTGTTTGTGTATATAGAGGAGCTGGTTATCATAAACTGTACTTTAACGAAACTAATAATGATTCTTATGTTGTCACTTTAAAGTCCCAACATTTTAAGATCCTTGTGCTCCACAAATTACCGGACGGACATGACCAACGTAATATGGCACTAATTTTTAAAACTACAGCATTTTTGTGGTCCATAATGCGATAGTATTCAGTTAATTTTGGTGTGATTAGAAGGACATAAAATGTTAATGCCAACAGGTTCAAGTACAAGGAAAAGGAAATTTAACTAATATCGTACTCATGACTACTACATGTGATGTGTCCATGCATTGCTATCTAGTCACGTCTGTCATAAACAAGGTACAATGTTCCAATTTATCCATTCATGTGAACAGTCAAAGTTTTACTTTCAACTAAAATTTCACCTGTACCTTTACCGAAAGCAACTTGCCCAAGATTAAGTATTTAGTGACTTATAAGAACTGTTTGCATGGAAATTGGAATTGGAATTTGGAAATGGTACAACTTATTTATTGTGATATATAGATTAAGTATAAAGTGACTGATATATAAACTGATTACACGGAAATTGAAATTGCAATTTGGAAATGGTACAACTTATTAATTGTGATATATCTGATTAAGTATATAGTGACTTATATGGACTGTTTGCATGGAAATTGAAATTGCAATTTGGAAATCGTACAACTTATTAATTGTGATATATAGATTAATATAGTGACTTATATGGACTGTTTGCATGGAAATTGGATTTGCAATTTGGAAATCGTACAACTTATTAATTGTGATATATAGATTAATATAGTGACTTATATGGACTGTTTGCATGGAAATTGGAATTGCAATTTGGAAATCGTACAACTTATTAATTGTGATATATAGATTAATATAGTGACTTATATGGACTGTTTGCATGGAAATTGAAATTGCAATTTGGAAATCGTACAATTTATTAACCTTCCAGGATCATCAAACCGGTTGGCTCAAGCCGGCCGATTGCTTCCCGAAATTAAGTTGTGATTTACATTATTATTATTTCAACAGTACTTTGCGACCGCTCCGTTTGAGCCTACTGCATGGTCTCCCTGTGACGACAGACCTGTCCATTATGAAAGTTTCACAATTCTGTTTGACAAAATTTTATCCCTTAATTTTAAACGATGAAATATTATAAATACAATAATTTCATTGCTATTCTGCCTCGAGCCTGGTTCCCGGACCTTCGTTAATTAATTCTGCCAGAGTACGATATAACATAAGATCTTCTATCCTTAGGTCATATCCCAGACAACTGTTCAAGATAGCGATCGTTCAGCGGCACTTCAATGGATATTAAGATCATAATTAACTCCGTTGTTTAAGTTTCTTTGAAGTTTTCACTGCTGTCTTGAATAATCACTTCACCAGCAGTAACAGATTATTGTTTTCGTCACCAGAGAATTGATAAAATGGTAAAAGAGGATCAAGATATGTTCTTGGTTCGTTAATACAAGTCCATAATATTTTGATTAAAAATTGTACTTCTTTGCTAATTTTCAAAATTCAAAATTAGGTTTCAGTAATTGTTTTGTTAGTACAGTTAAGTAGCTGTTTATATTACCTTGCCTAGAGCTCTAATTGCTGAACCATAGAGCCACAGTGATAAATATATATATATGTATATCGAGTACCATGTACTACTGTAAGTTATCAATTCATGTTTGTGTTTTTTTTCTCCTTTCCATGGATCCATTGACAATATTATATTATATTTCACATCTAACACATGACAACACTCATGCTAATGTCAATCTAGCCTGCAACCTAGTAATTTTCCTACAGCTTGCAAAATTTAACTTTTGCCAGACATTAAGTCTAAAGTATGCTTTCAATAACATTAACGTAGCAGACGGACTGAGGACACATACTTTTCAAACAGTTTACATGTAAGTGGATATGTTGTGGATATGTTGATGTACTGTAATGACTGAGTAGTATTCGGTAATAGTCACAAGTTTGCAAGGTGATTAATTACAGCATGAGATTATAGTTACCATTTTATAAGTGTGAACCCTTTCGACATATCGAAACAAACTTTTGACAGCCATCTGAGAATCCTGTTTAGTTAAACCCATATTTTGAGAGATCAACACCAGTGAGAGTATAGTATTGAGACATGCATTGGGTCTCAGGGCTAACTTTGTCAGGGACTGACGGATCATCTCTGCATTTGATTGTGAGTCTATACATATATATATATATATATATAATATATATACTCTATGTTATTAGGAACATACCTATCTTGCTGGCAGCTCAAAGGAAAATTAAAAGACCAAAAAAATAAAAATTGGTTCAAATTAAGCACTCAATATTTTCCAAATAGGAGAGGTTTGACAACATTTTCTAAGCTAACGATATCTTGCACACACGATATAACATACAGAGGGGTTCTTTGATAGACGAGTGGTGATGCCTTTTAATGGATGATTTAAATATATACTGTAGCCGCTGCCATTACATATAACCACATTCCATGCTAGAAAATGATATGTTATTTAAGCCAATGAAGATATGATGCGGCGGGAATTTGAATGTGGCAGCACATATCTATCTTTTCTTGGCTGTCATCTTGCGAATACATGTGCTACTTGTTGGAATCCATTCGTGGATCTAATCTGATGCACAAACAGGTATCCCCCCTCAGTCCCCACCCCATCCCTAGCCACTACTCCCTCTCCACCCCCCACCATTAAATCATTTTTACAGAAACTCTTGTTCATGTGTATAATGGCATTGACTCAACATGGTCTACACTCAATTACTGTCGAAAAATACCAATTTCTAGTTAGCATAATTTGGACAATCAATTTGTAAAAGAGGTCAAATAATTTGCATGTCACTGACCAGTGAAATGATGTCTTTTCTTGATTAAATTATGAACAATTTTTCCCCAGGATTCTTCCTGTCAAATTGGAAATCCCATGCCATTGAGGCCTGCAGGGTATCTACACCTGTATCACACTCCTGTAAACTCTCTTTAGGTATAAAATATACAGTGACTGCTGAAACGACTTTCAATTTCGATATCGTTTCAAATCATGTGTTAATATGCTGGGACAATCAAAAGTCACTACCATTCGAGCCGTTTGCAGTCGATACAGATTTGGTACAATAATATGATATGTTTGACCTTGCAAGGACACTGGAATCAGAAGATAGAACATAAATCTAATGAACCTTATGCATCATGATGCTGACTCATCAGACCTAAATATAGCAATGTTACATTTATCGTATTAAAAGTAAGCCGAAAAAAAACCACTGAATCAGAATTGGGCATTTCCCAACAGCTACTTTAGCTAGCTTATTATGTATAGTATTTTTCCATTTTGACATGTGATAAACAACTGCTGTACTTAATTAAATAGGACTTGAATGTCTATTTAATCTACAGAAGTCAAATGCTGCTCATATATCTTCCTTATAATGCACACGGACGAAGCCTCCCGACAGAAATGACAGATGTTGATGTTAGTTCAATTTGATGTTTTAATATACCTTGCCAAAATTCTAGGCCAAAGAATCAATACATTACATACACACTTCATTCATTGCACTTCAATGTTTTGTCTGACTACCCTCTTCTGCCGCTAATATCGATCTTTTATTTATAACTTCCCGCACTCTGTCAAAGCTCAAATCCCTTCCACAGTAACACCCGGACAATATAGTCCTCGCCAGTTTGCCTGGCGCCGACCCTGCCGTCCTCTCCCGGGCCCCACATCCCTAAATCTCCAGGATCTGCCTCTGGGTCAGGAATTTGTTGGCTAAGTTGAAGCTAGGAGTCCGGTGGACTAAGACTACAGTAGCAAGCAGAATTAATGAAGGCAAAAAAACTTTTCATTATGCAAATGACAAAGCTAGCTAGACTGCTTCTGAACAAAGCCTGAGTTTCTCCGGTGCTTTAATATTTAACCGTTCGAACAGATCGCAGCGTTATATATATATATCTGTAGTGCTTTTAACTGATCTCTGTGGTGCTTAAACATGATTCACTGAAGGTCTTAAGATTACACATTATATCTCCATGGTACATTTGGTGTTATTTTGACTTTGCGACTCAATGAGGTCTGAGGATTGGATGTCTTTCATCTTCCTTAATTTCTACCCGAAATATGCAAGTACTAGCTGCTGCTGCCAAAACAATCAGCGTATTTTGTTTTGTGATACTTACATCACAATTCGTGGTTGTATAAACTTCATGCAATCACATTTCACATGAACGACTTTAATATCCAACCTATATCACTTTATTTATAGTAATCAGAGAAATGAATGGCATGCTTGCATTCATATCTAGTCAAAAGTGTTAAAATTGTACGTAATACACTTGTATGTCCTACCACAGTATCAGTACACTGCTGTATATTGTATGTGTAGGGAGTGGGAAGGGGAGGTGGTGGGAATAGGGGAAGGGGGTCGTCAAGGTCACGTTATCCTTTGCTGCAGCCTGCAAGTATGTCTAATTATGCACAGATTTTTAAGGTTTAATACATACAGTGGAGGAATTTTCCAGTTTGGAAACCAGCCTGCATATTTTCCAACTTAAGAAAACTACTGTTCATATATATATATATACTGTGACAACAACAATGCATGTCCACAGTCAAATATGCCTGTATCAGCTAATCTCTTGAATAGACTTTGAAATCATGACCATGAAGTTTCTTATTTTACACTACACAGAATAAACCCTTTGAATTGTTTATAAGATATTTATATACATTGTCTGATACTATTTTGCCAAGTAGGCACAAACTAATATATCAAGGTCAGGTTATGACTTGCAGTAAATTAACCCATTGAACTTTAAAGTCAATGAACATAGTTTGTATCGCTTGCGAGGCCACTGTGTAACAATGAAATTTCCCAGAATGCATGAGTACTAAGCAATATGCTAGCATTTAAGTTCTCATTATTGTTTCGGCTAGGTTATACCATTCTGCCGGTATGGGTTTAGTACAAAGTATCAATATTATAAGCTGTACCAAAAGCACCCCCTACTCTTAAATGTGCAAATCCGCATTCTAAAGGTTTGAACTTAGTGAACCAATATTCACCCCAGTGGACAACTAAAGGAATTTAGTGAAAAATGGGATCCAGTCCTTTCGGTCATATCATTTTTTGTCTTTGTATCGCAATTAGCCTTGCCCAGCTGTGATGAATTTAAATTTCTGTGATAGAGTGCTTGAAATGTTGGCCTGCCCTACCAGTAAATTTTAATCTAACACTGACTTACGTCAAGATGTGACGTCAGTGCGGCACATAGGTCAGAATCGATCAGATTTCACTCTAAGCTTGGCCTTGATACAATACACAGGAATGTGTACAGACTTTGCATACGGCTGTGGTTCAAAAAGTCGCTCAAATAACAATATCTGTACAACATATTATGAAGAAAACCGAGTTAGGGAATTCTGGAACGGTTTAACTCTTCAAAACATTGCTAACTTGCAACTTCACCAAGAAATTTCTATCTAAATCACCATTTTACTTTCAGAATTGTTAACTTAACTAGCTACAGTGTAGCTTGCTAATGATAGCGTCCCTGCAGCCCCCGAAGCGAAGTGCCGCGATAACGTCACAGCCCTCATCGTTCAAAAATTCACTTCTCCTGGATCATAGAATGTAAAATCCTTGAACTAGGACTGTGGTGATAATAAACTATAAATGGAGTTGTTTTCATATACCCAATAGATCTATCGCTACCCCTGTATCAATGTAAGATATGTGTAGTGTATTAACATAGTTCTAATTTGCATAATATGTCCACGTCACCATTGCTTTTATGTTACTTTGACTGTGCATATAATACATCAGTACACATGTTAACTCCAAGAAGACCACACATGTATGTGTTCTCTCTTATACTTATAGTTGTGTTAGTATAGTAAAGCCCCGGTGAAGACACAACAATATGCACGTTAAATTACAATCATTTCTAACTGCACGTATTATCAAAGAAAATAAAGCTGTCTTCCTTTACTCTTCAAGCTCTTTTGTGAAAGTTTATTCCGACTGCAGCTGCTTCATTAGCTAAGATATAAAGGAAGGTAACTTTGGTTACTTTGTAGATCATGTGATACCCGGTTAATCGCTGTTTTTTCGGGTATAAACCAAAAGTGGGCTAACCAGGTTGAACTCGTAATGAGGGCCTGTAATTCTTTCTCAATACATACTGTGAGAACTGCAGGGCAATATATATATATATTTCTTTGAATGTTTTCCTTACCACATCCTAGCTACATACTGAACTGTACACAGTACTCTTAATGTATTCACTGACCAAACATGATCTATGACTTGAAGTTATGACCAGGGCTTTTATATGATTACCACACACTTAAAAACAAAGCTGTCAAGGTGACTGGTCAATTTGTCAGAGTCTAATGGAATATTTTCTTAACATTATAAATAGTTAAAGATCTCTGAGAGTATAGAAAGCTAATGGTGTGTCAATTAAGTGGTATCACATTATAACCACGGTTGTAAACTTGGGCATACTTGTATAGGCAACAGTTCCTTCATAAATCCATTTGGCCTTGATTGCACAAATTATCTGTGTTATCTAAGACCGATTGTAGTCACCTGTGTCCGTATGTGGATTTTTGCCACATTTATCTGGGAGTGCATTTCACCACAAAATGCTGGAGTCACAGCCCTTCACCCACCCCCTCCCCCTCCTGACCCCAGACTCCCCATTCAGTAGGAGTCACCACAACATGGTTGAGAGTTGGGTTACAATGTCCTTGAAGCATATTTTACATTGCACAATAATAGTTGCATTAAAAGTACTTCATGTTTGCTAAACTTGTTGCAAAGTGGCAACTAAAAAGAATTTTGTTTTGAAGTCAAAGCTATATTACACAGCCATTAACAGAGAAGAAAGATTCAACCAGGAGTATTAAACTGTCACTCAAGATTCACATCAAACCATCCAACAACTGTCCTGTATCTACTAAAACTGTGTGATGTAATTCTGCAAGGTTAACCTGTCTGCTAGGATCAAAATAAAACCAGTACAGGGCAGTAATAATTTAAAGGAGTATATACGTATGATGGACTAACGGAAGGTTTCTTACATGTATGCAATATTACTACCCCACAGTATATAACCTCAGGATTGCAGTGACAGTGCCTATACATATCAAAATCAAATTTTTTCCCTTAAACTTGAAGAGAAACAGCAGATGACCACAAAATATTAGGCAGCCACTCGAGAGAAGGATTGTGAAAACTTGAAATCAACACTACTGTATACAATAAAGTAATTAAACATTACTATTTATCACTGGCAGTTAACTACTTTGACCATGCAATGTCCCTTTAAGTATTGAAACTGATGAAGACCATGAAAACATTTTATCAAGGTCAAGTCAACTCTCTTAATCCTTATACCAGCAACAGAGGTACCAAGCTATTAGCATAATAATATGTTAACAAAAAAACAAACTGGAGCAGTTAATTGTATGTAGATTGATATCTCCTGTATAATAATGAAAGTTCCACAGTGGGGGGGGGGGGGGAACTTGATCCCGTATCGCCTAGCAAAATGCTATGCAAATTAGCCAACTGGCTATAAAGTGCAAAAATGCATGTGTAGCAGTTTCTTGTATATACATAGGAACCATGATAGCATTCTATATGTTATATAATTCAGAGACCATAAATGTGGGACCTTGTAAGAAACATTATCAAGTTTAACAATTTGCATTTTGAATAAGGATCACTATACCTATCCCAAAATTGCAAAAAAGGCATTTTAGTCAAAACACCTGTGACTTACTGTAATTTAAACAAACCACATTTGAGAGATTAAATGCACAAACTAAACTTTTCCTGATTTCAATTTGAAGTGTTGGTATTATTATATAGTCAGTTGAGGTCAGGCGGGATTTAACAGCCGAGACAAGAATCACAATTGTACAGATATGGTGTGGAAAAAACAATTGGCATTACCTATCAAAAAAAATCATAATAATTCTAAGGGACCACCATTTTTATTTAATAAGAAACACTTCTTTGAGTCTGCAATATTTGTATGAATATGTATAGAACAGCTAGCCCTGGCCCTCTTTGATAAATCTTTACCAGCCTACACAGGCTCCTTCAGTATATCAACAGTTGGATAATAAATTCATCTCTGCTCAAGCTTGCTTACTTTCTAATGTTAAACATAAATCATGACAGTTCTTTGGTTACTTATAGCAATCAATGCTTTCTGCCAGCCTGTTTCTGTGACAACCTGGCAGCAGCTACCTTAAACTAAAACCCTGATCTCACATTCAGTTATAATGTGTCCAAAATGGAAGTAAAAGAATGACTGTCTGAATCTTGGAGAAACAGATTATCAATCTTGAGGCCATCTGCAGTATTATCACGAAGTTATACAAGTGTCTTAGTCTCTTAACTACCACAATAACACACATGGTGGTGGAGCACACGCCACAAAATTTGCCTGAACTTCGATGTAGACGATAAAAGGAACATGAACTTGATTGTTCCATTTAAAAGAGAAAGCTAATCCTTTCCATTTTCCTTCACAGGATTTTTCATTACTATTTGTACAACAACAATTTGTACAAGGCACACTGCAGCACCAATTTACACACACACACAGCAAATTTGTACAGTTCATACCCTGGATAAAGTGCACAAGTGGGGGGGGGGGTGGGGCTGGGGGGGCTGCTAATATCAATCCTCTCTTGAACTGGCATACTTCATAGAGTGTCTAAATATTAATCTACCATTTCAGACCACTTAAGGCCTTCCAAGAACAGGGTACGAAAATTGTTTACTATTGAGTTTAAAGAGGTTTGTTTTCAAGTGACGAAGACCTCAGGCTCTTATAGCGAAAAACTCTTCATGGTCATGATATGAAAAATTGATGGTGCCATGAAGGGGACCATCAGCTATCCAGTGGTGGGTAGGGTTTAGCTATTGAGAACTCCCACAAGGACTTTAATAGAGACCCAGTACTTTGACGATTTAAAAGTCAATGGGGCAATTATATGGAGTATGCTACCTCTAATAGGTCTACATTCCAATCAAAGTCAAGACACTGTGCTTGTTTTGATTATTTGAAAAGAAAAGAACAAACAAATTAATCACTCTGTTGAAATAAACACATGCACAAAAAAATTGGTTGGTTGAAAAATTTGGTCACAACAATAGTGCTTGGAACCCATATGTATAGATAGCTGAGAAAGATATATATACCCTCTCGAAAACCACAAAGTAGCACACAAGAAGTACATAGTTTCTGATTGGATCTTGTTGATTAATTACTCCTTTGATCATCATTATCTCACAGAACCTTCATACAGCAGTGTACATGACTCACACATTATGAAACCAATTTACACGTCGTCATCTACTGCAGCAATGTAAGGAAACAACAGTTTTCATTTTTTTTTCTTCTTATGTCCCTTAACAGTTTGATTTGATCGACATTTCTATCTAACCGAAGGGACAAAACATTGATATGAGTCAAAGCAAAGCTGTTATCATTACTTCATTCATCTAAAACCATCCCAAGTGATTTTATTAATAAGTTGAATCAATGTTTCAACATTACAAAAGAAGAAGAAGAAGAAGTAGAAATAGAAGAAGAAGAAGAAAGCAAGACAATTTCACTGAGACTTGCTGTACAAGTCTTGGACTCGACTCCCAAGCAGCTTTCATTTACAGTAACCAAACACTGAACGAAAGACAACAGCCTGTAGTCTATAATAACAAGACATATTGGTATTTCAAATTGAGCACCAGTAGGTATTGACTTTTTCCAGGCTTAAAGAAGCAGGTCATATCTTGGGTTTATTTCTGGCCAGTCTTAAGAGGATATACCTTCTTGAGCAGACAATTCCCTCCTCCAACCCCCCCCCCTCGCCCACCACTCCCCCCATCTTGCTTGAGCAGATAAACCTCTGATAGTTCAAATAATTGTCATTTACCGGCCTCTTTTCATATTATTTCATAAGTGAGCAGCAGCTAGAGGTATTAATAGTACAGATTCTCAGTGGAGACAGTGGAAGGTGCTTCTCATGCATGAATGAATGATACTGATCTTTATTGTGGTATGTGCCATTAATGTAAATCAATGGTTTCCCATGTATGTATACAAAAGTCTGTCTGCTGACAAGAGTGGGGAATTAGGCAGTTTAACTGCAGTATGTTCTTAATGCCAAGTCGGCGTGTAAAGTACCAGCTTCGGCAAAAGTGTTCCCCGCATCCCTTATCTGGAGACATGTTCAAAGTATGACGCTGAAACAATTATAGATAGCACACACATTGGCAAAACACTGTCAAAGAGCGATATAAAGATGTGACATCTGCACGCCGAACATTGTCCTCAGACACGTGCAATCTTGTGTTTCATCATGATGCAAACATGGTAGGGACAATTAAGTCATTTTAATATTTATATAACTTTACTATTAACTGATGAATATTCAGTAATTAACCTATATAGATGCTTAGACCAACTAATCTTGGCTGCTGTTCGATGACAGATTTTTATTTTTGTTTCTGACAGAAGTAAACTAGAGCAACATGGCTAGTTACACAGACAGCAAATGTCGGTTAGAACTCCTACCTCTGGTACTACAGAGTGATATCATTTATTAATCTCATCATAGGGATAATCTACTTGTGTCATGGCAAAACAGCTTACTTTATATAGTTGACAAGTTCTTGAATACTACCGAATGACTCAGTTCCATTCCATTGCAGCCTGAAAATGTTGTCAATCAGACCCTTCCCGGTACAGTAGTACTAAACACGATATCTGACGTATTATCAAAAATTAGTCAAAGTTGACTATATTTGTCAT
This sequence comes from Apostichopus californicus, assembly GCA_020650975.1. NCBI lineage: Eukaryota > Metazoa > Echinodermata > Holothuroidea > Aspidochirotida > Stichopodidae > Apostichopus > Apostichopus californicus. Next base: position 13,159 of record JAIPMN010001526.1, on the reverse strand, counting down.
TATTTATAATGTAAGCATATGGTCAAAACCATGAAGCTGCTAGGTAACTGCAATGCTATGGGAGTTGAGTATAAGACAAATTGTTACCCCAAATCACTACACTGGCAATGCTACATTATAAATCATAGTGTACATGGACTGTGTTTGATTCCAACAAACTTCAATTCCTCTTTAAAAGCACAATATTAAAGAATCACTGAAATTTACTTGATCTTAACATTCCACTTTCCTCCTAATCTAAATATTGCTCTTTCAATTTCTATTGCATCTGTAATCACAACTGAAGCTTGAAATGTTTAAATGCTTTTATATCATGGCCCACTTTCTTTAACTTCAAACTACAGGCTGATCTCAAAAGCCACGAACAATCTTCCTTCTTTTTTTCTTTTTTAGGGTATATATGTAGGTAGAGACATTTACAATCTAACTACCTCTTTCAAATTTGATTACCATCAAAATAAAACAAAAATCCCAAGAGAGGAAGTATTTAAAACATTCCATACAGTTCACCTTCTGTCAATCCTGTAAACCCCTTGACATTTGGAGATTCTTTTAGCCAAGAAAGCTCAATTAAAGCCAGCAGACTTTATATTGAGTACAGAACATCTTTGCTAACTTACTTTGTAAAATCATATAACCTACAGTGCATAATCTCTATACAGTACTAGCTTCCTCAAGTGTAAAACTGGAAGTTAAAAGCTTTCTTGCTTTGCTAATCTATGCACAGATGATATAATTTAGTCTCACCAAACATTCATGAATACAGATAGGCTATGACTTGTTCTACCATGAACATGGGCAAAGACAATCAACCACACACAGTCAAAATGTTTTAACATTTTTTTCTACACTTCTCTTTTGAAATATCTACATTGCAATATCAATTAACTATTATTTTATTTTGATGTTGGGAGGAGGAGGGGGGGGGGTGGGGTGCATCCTACCAGAATCAATTAAAGTTTGGCTATTACATACCATTCTGTTTGTCTTTATTTGGAAATAAAGCTTACAACTTGGAAATGAATTCAAAGTAAAGAGAGCTCCTTGTAGTTCAAAACTGACTCATTTGTGCATTTACACTGACAGTTATTGGGTAGCCACTTAGCGCTGCCATTCTACCTCGTCGGAGTTCTTATTATGTAACCTCTTTATGTGATGCCCTGCTAGAAGTTTATCGTTTTCCATTCCAAATTAGATTTTGGTCTTGCAGTGTCGTTAAATGAAAGTCTTTCATCTAGGTGGAAGAAGTTCCACCAATGTTGGGAAATACTTCTTGATGATTACCTTGAGCAATAAATTCACTGAACCTATGAATAGCTGATCTAGGATTTGGTGAGTAAAACCCCCCAAAAAACTAAAACTAACAAGAAGCCGTTTTAAAATTGAAAACAGTCAATGTACTGTGGCAGACAAAATGTTGGGAAACACCCTCGCTGAAGATTTTCAAAATACTAATTCAAATCACTTGAAATATATTTCAGCTTTTTGGCAGTGTGGAATGACAATGCATCAAATTAATTGTACAAACAATTTTCGAGGAAATCCATTCCACCAGAAGGTTAGCTATTTGTGATTATTAAGAATGAGCTGAGTTAATGATTCCAAGCCATTTTCTTGTAATCAGTTTTCTTTTTGACAATTTTCATTTTAAGTTAGGAGAAGCTGTTATTGTCTCAATATCCTTTTCCTGCCATTTTTCTAGGGATTCTATGATGAATTCGGGTGGTATATATTCTGTGTTTAAATTACTGCAGCCTGTCAGCAGTAAAGTCGTGTATATGGTAAATTTGGATGGGAACGGCATTAAATGTTCTTTTAAACGAAAGCGGTGATGACGATCTTGCTGATTTCGCTCAGTGGTTTAGATCTATATGATTTCATCAACGGTTTGACCAGATTCCGCCAGAAACAGAAAGAATTACACTTGTCAAGGTCAGGTGTCAAAACTGCTCAAACTATGAGACAAATTTCCCTAACTTTGTGCATGCGGAATGTATTATTCCGCTAAATGGAGGACTATACTCCAACAAAAATTTAGTGTCTCAAAATACAAAATTTATATTTCCTTGTTTTTCTGGGATAAATTTGGCTATTCCATGAAGGCTTGTAGATTAAAAGTGCAATTGAAACAGTGGTTACAATGGCAACAACAGTGTATATCACTGCAGCCATATATTTATGCATGTATCAACACAGTATGCTAATTAAGGGGACAAAGAACGTTACCGTACACTCCCGTAGCCCTAGCAACAGTTTATGCCTGGGTCTTTCACTTGTTGGATACTAATGCACTTTTCTTGCATTTCCATAGTTTTTTTTTTAATATTCTTACATTGACTGTTTCCAATCATACGACAACAGCTTAAAACACATGTTTTGTAACTTTCCTTAAAGCCAAATTTCCCTACACCACTTCTTAACCAAATTTGTTTTTCCTTAGCTTGCAGGCAAATGGTTTCATTTATAGCATAAATATGTGCATGTTATTTCTTTGACCAAAATAATATTTCTATGGTATTGTATCATTCTTTTTAATAACACAGCAAATTCATTCACACCTGACCTTTGAACAGTGAGAAAAGAAAAGGAAATTCAAGCAGCCTTTAGTCACCTCAAACTCCACGATCATCGGTACATATTACCAGTTCTTAAAATATACGTGGAAGCCATGTACACAAAGACATAGAGAGAAACTATATATCAGCATCTGAGACTCCTAGGACTCCATACATAGTACTGCTACACACTGTATGTATACATTTCAAATTGAGACTGTAGGACTTAGTTGAAGTGGACACAACTTTCTTTAGCGATATCGCAATTTGGTCAGATTCTCTTATGCCCTCCCTAATTTGCATAATTATCAAATTGGTTATAATATGAGCAAAATCATTACAAGAAATAAAAACAGTCTCGTGCACTTTCACCAGTAACATAATCATATTCAATTTCAAACAACTGAATTTTTTAAAAGCAACATTTTTTTATTACGTATAAAGTCCATGCAAATGCTAATGATGTGCAGCTAATTATGTGTCGTCCAAACAGGGAGCAGTGATTTAGTGACGAGCTAAATTTTATTACTTGGCTTGATCAGAAAGGTTGCCAGATAGAATTTAATACCACCAATTCATGTATGATCAGTAATAAACACACAACTATTGGGATAATTGTGTTTTATTACCTGGCTTGATCAGAAAGGTTGCCAGATAGAATTTAATACCAATTCATGTACAGTATGACCAGTAATAAACACACAAATATTAGCATAATTGTGTAACATGTAACTTATATTTCACTTTACTGTGTATGAAGTCATGTATTCCATTTTAACCTTGAAACCCGCAAAGTTTTCGGCCCACTATATACCAAGGAGCAGCTTTCATGAGGTCTGAGCCACAACCCACCAGATCCCCACCCCTCAGAATCGATGTTCAGAACGCATGAAACCTGGTAACTGAAAACTGTCGATATCTGTCTGAAGTTTGGAAAATCCCACAACTCAACAAAAACTTTGCCAACACCAATCACTCCAAAGTCTCCCTCCATAGCTTGTTGCCCTTCCCATATGACAGAGCAATGTCAGGTTCCCTGGATCGTACCCACCTACCTACCTGTGGCTCACAATTGCAATCGGAGTAACATGGCATTTCCTTGGCACTTCAGTGTGATTCTCTGCATTATCTCCGTCCTGTTCATTTTCAAGGACATTTGTAAACTAAGAGATGATGTTATCAATGCTTTCTGTCCATGCTTTTCCTTGATCTGTTGACTTGTCTTTCATTGTGGCAATACAAAATTGTAAGTTTTCTCCCTAACTGGCATCCATTGAGGTACAGTAGATCATTGAAACAATGTGTTTCTCTAATCACATCGAAACCGTTTCTGTGATTGATATATTATGTAAGACACAACAAGACAATGAAGAATACCCACACGGTTGCACATGAGCAAAGCGAACATTTAAAATTGACCTACCTGCAGACTGCCTTTCGGGCAATACTCTGTGAGGATACTGATGTTCGGGGCATCCCCACAGCAGCCGACAAATTTAGTCACATGGTCATGTTGAATCTCTCTCATCTGTGGAGGGGAGAAAAATTACCCATGAGAGATATATCACAAAGAGAATGAACATTAGTACATTAAATTAACCCTAGGTGTTTACTAAAATGATCAACAAGATTCAGTTATTGTACTAACAACATTGTGATAAAGTTATAAGCACACAACTCTTGCCAACTAGTGGTATTCAGCAGCTTTCCTTCAAACAGGGGAATCATGCTTGGTTTTTGTGATAAAACAGAGTGTTTTAGCTATGCCATCCATGCACATCCATGGAGGCTGTAGATCTTGAAACACATAGTAATTAAACCAGTGTTTGCAAGCAGAACTCTCCCCCCTCCCCCCATTCCCCTATTCCCGCCAGCTCTGAAGAAGAAAGAGACTAGTGTTAAAATCTGACTATACTGCTTTTACACTGTTTCATAAAAAACCTGTACTGTCAATGTACTTTAATGTATCTAGATCATTTTGGTATTTTTGACACATTATTTAATGTGTCATTCAATATCGATACATTTTTAAACAAGATATTAAGAGAAAAGAGAAAAGAGAAGGAGAATGATGGAGGAGGACGAAAAAAGAAGAAGAAAATCAATGCAGTCATCTCAGACAATAACTTTTGCAATCTTGATTGAAGTTTGAAACAAATACAGTATCAGAGAAAAAACTCTTAACGAGTAATTTTATACCATTTGATATTCTGTTACCAAGAGGCAGGTGGTGTCTTCAAACTGAGAATAAGTACTGAATAGCCGCATCCATCTTGCATTCTCATACAAATAAATCACAGGGGGGGGGGGGGGATGGGTTAGGAACAGAAAAAGTAAGAAATATAAAGAGGGGGGGGGGGGAAAGGTTGGGAAATGAAATCTCCCAGCTGCTGGAGTATTCTCTGGTGAATATTTACTCTCAGTTTATCCTGGCCATGGTGTGGAAGAATGCAGTATAGTGTGACCAACTCTGCCTCTTTGGCAATAAATGCTAGGTAACAGTAGGCCCCCCTGTATCTAATGATCCCATTGCCTATGATGTTATGAATGGTGAGATGTGCCCGTCATGCACTGACATTTGTAGGGTTAAAGTTATTGATTACTTTTCCATACAGAAAAACTGGAATGTGTCAGGTTGATCCCTTAGAGACTTGCAACGTTCTTTTCTGGCAGATCTTCCCAGGCGGGAGGCTCAAGACTACAGATTTCAAAGAGTTGATTGATACATCAAGCTTTCAAAAACAGTATTTAATTGCTCAATGGCAATGGACATTTCTTCAATAGTCAATTTGATTTGAACCCACACACTTCAAGTGTTACCTCTATCTTCACACATGTATGCTATCCTAGAATTGGAACTCAAGTAGATATAGGAAGTAGATAAAGTAAGTAGATAAAGTTAGTAGATTTAAAGTAAAGTAGATAACAAATGTTATGAAGCAAAATGTGAGGAGACAGACCTGTACACGAGAATATGTGTAAATATCATATCAAGCCAATTAATGAAGGTTTTCACATATCAACTCAAATGATAATGAGAATGCCCTACTCAGTTAAGAGTGGATTATATAAGTAAGGATGAAATTTTGTTGACTTGCATACTAAATTAACATGTTTTTAAAAAAAAAAAACATTCACAAATCACTCTAAAGATAACACAAAATTAAATTTGATATTTTGTAGACCATTACAACATATTGCCATCAGTCCTAGTTGTATTTCTAAGACTTTTAATTTTGAGAAAAGCTCCTTTAAACGAACAATGGTAATCAACTCAAGTGACTGGGCTATAAAGTCTAATATACAGACCGTTAGGCGATCAGTATCTCACTCGGATGAAACACAAAACTCAACATTGGAAACATAAAACTTTTTATGGCCTCAAAATGACAAGTTTACAATACCTTAATACAAATTTTGTGAAGGACAAATGGTGTTGGAAAGTCATCCAAGGGTGCTAAGAACATGTTTGGGTTGAGTTAATAGAATTTTTAAAACAATGGAATAACATTAACATTTAGGCCTGCAATACCGAGTCAACAACATCATCACTTCTGAAGGCTTAAAGAAGGATTCCAGACATTTAGCATATTTTAAAGGTGAGTATCTCAAAAACCCCTATATCCATATTGAAACATTACTAGAACTAATTTCTTTCCCCCTTTTTTTCTTGAACATATCAAGACTAAAGTCTTATACCTATAAATAGTTACCCTTTAAAAGGGTTCATGGTGATAATGCAGTGGTTTGAGGAGGGCAATACAATAAATCTATTTAACATATCAAGACTTAAGTCTGATACCTATATAGTCACCCTTTAAAAGGGTTCATGGTGATAATGCAGTGGTTTGAGGAGGGCAATACAATAAATCTATTTAACATATCAAGACTTAAGTCTGATACCTATATAGTCACCCTTTAAAAGGGTTCATGGTGATAATGCAGTGGTCGTGACGAGGGCAATACTATAAATCTATTTATCTTGGATATAAGATCCACAAAGTCACCAAATGTAAATCAGAATGCAATATACTTGCTGAGGGAATATTGGTCTGCAATGAGCAAATACCATTTCATTCACCTCTGGTAACCGCACGTACGGGTCGCTTGGGGCCAAAGAACAATTAAAGAAAACACATTTAGCGAAAGAAACTGAAGCCCTGAGACACATTTTGACAAAAGGAGGATGGCAGATGACAAAATTAAAGGATGGATTGTATTCCATGAAGAGAGTAAATAGGAACTAATTAAAGGGAATCTAGGTGCACAGAGAAAGTCCACCTGGCAAGTTGTTACAGTAATTTGCATTTTTTGGGAAACTGCATCAACAACACACATCGTACAAATTGACACACTAATCAAACGCACACAAACTTTTTCTTTCATGCCGCACAAGATTTTGGAAATTCCGCATATCAGCACATCTGAGATGACTTGGGGCAGATGAATTATTGCAACAAGTATAAAGAGCGTGCAGTTGACATAGAGGGATTATTATCACAACTAGACTACACTACTTTCATTAATGACTGACATTTTTTTAACAAAATGGGGGAAAAATTAAAAAATATCTAATGCATTTGTAAAAGCACACCAGGTAACGCGAGAGCAAATATTGATTTTTACTTTCAGCGGCAATTATTACAAGCATTATATTGTTTGCAAAAGTCAAGAAGAACATACAGATTGTGTAGTATAGTGTGTGAAATTAGTCAATAACACAGATATTGTGTGGCATGCAACTGCTTCTCAATTAGTCGTTCATAGAAAAGTAACAAAAATCATTTCACTATGTAATTATAACCAGGAGTGCTGAAGCCCACACCAGATCCTCACCAATATGATGAGGTGGTGGCTATCTTGAGATGTCATGTTGATTTGTTCATGTTACAGATAAACAACTAAAACCCTGACACACACACACTCACGTTGACTTTAGAACTAACACTGAGAAATATTTCTCGGACATGTATACAAGAAGCAATTCAGAAAGAAATACTGTTTGGATGAAACATGCATTTAGTTTCTGATACTTTGGAGAACACAGACAAAGTACCGGAGAAAACAGAGAAAGGACTTCCGAGTGTTTGAAAATCATAATAAACAAAATAGTCATCTAGTTTTGTAACATGATTACTAATATAATATGTTGTTATGATTAATATTCGCAGATTGCAAGAATGAGGTCAAAGAGCACCAGTTGGGACACTTTTTTTTTGTTTTTGGAAAGAGTGCTTTCTTGTCATATGTCTCAAAGGATTTATACTGACAGTATGAGATGTTCATAAATATCTTGCTTCTGTAGGATAGAGGTTCTAGGAACTGTTCATACTGTCAGTATGAATGCTTTGACACATGCTTCCCAAGGGCAGTATGGAGAGGTTTTATCATCAGAGAATTGTCCCAAATGGCTGCCAAAATACCTGCATTGTTGCATATGTTCATCACTGATTGATTTGGGGGGGGGGGGGTGGTGACTTCAAAAGTTTTCCATCTTTCCCATCTGACTTTCAGTACAACACCTTTACAAGAGGCCCTTATTGGCAGTAAAGATTTCTTTGATACATATAACCATGAGTACCAGATCTCATATATTATGGCCAGCAGCTGAGATTCAATCACAAGATTTCATTGGGTATCAACTTTACCACTGTACCTCTCAGGATAAATCCTCACATCGGTAAATTATGAATTAATAAATCAAGAAAGAAAAATACGAATAAGGAACATCTCATGGGATTTGTCCTTGATATGATTTCATAGTTACCTGCACATAAACTCTACCTGTATTTTGTGCCTTTCTTTTGCCGACAGGGCATCTTCATTTTTTTAGAAGGATCTTGCAGTAAGGTATGAGATCATGTTTGCAGCAATCAAACAGTATCACTTCACAGCAACTTTAAAGTAATATGTGTATCTAAATGCAGGATGAAAAGCTACTGTACAATATCTTATTCACACTCTGGATCTGCACTGGTTAAATATGAACTTCCTTCCCATATTGAACAACTGCTTGCAAGCATTCAAGATGAATTTTTTTTTTTTTGGGGGGGGGGGGGGATTTCTTTTAGAAAGTTGTGAGAATGGCTGCCACTTTCATGCCAAAGAGAAGTCTAAGCATGTCCTAAGCATACTTGATTTATAGCTTGCAATCTCGTGTGGACTGAATCTGGTTGAACAACGACGACTTACGCAAATGAAATAACTTACCGCTTTCATCTCCATTAGGACTTGTCTTGTTAAATCAATTCGATCTCTCTCCAACTTTTTGATCGCGACAACATTACCCTGAGAAGAGAAAAGAAATCACGATCAGAAACAGGCACAGGATAACATGCAAGGCCCAAAACAGGGTGGCCACAGTTTAATGGCATGATTATTCAAAATAATAATTCAAAACCTGTTATATAAAGACATCTTCATCTGTTCAATAACCATAGCCATAGTTTAGTCAAATTCATAGAATGCATGTTATATTACATCTGTGAAAATTGAAAAAGATTAAATGATCTTTACAAAAACACTTTCCAAAGGGGCCCAAAAAAAAGCATTCATCACTTCATGGTATTAAAATTTAGGCATGACTATTTTATTCGTTGTATGTTGCCATGGTAAGCTTGTGAATACAAAGATTTTCACAAAATATGGAATGTCATGCATATATTACTCTAGGTATGAACAAAAAAATTCAAATGAGTTGCTGCTATAAAACTGTGTATTAAATTGTAATATAAATGTGAAATTTCAGCAAATATGGTGTCACTATTGATTCCATGTTGAATGTTGGTGGACTCATAATGGAATAACAATATCTCTATGAAACTAAAAAAACAAGTCATACACACACAAACACACAAAACATGTACAGAATAGTCTGTCGAAACAAGTGAAACCTTAGAATAAAATACAAGCTATACTGTGATAGTGATAGAAATATGTTTGTCAAAATAAAACTTTGATAAGTTGCTACTGTGTATCTCTGATGTCAAAATTATGATTGATACTTTGTTTATTAAATAAAGTCATAGTACAGGAATTATACATGAGAACTGAATTCTTAGTTTATGTTAGTTAGATGGAGGAACTTGCATACAACTTCTTCTTTTTATCACTGTCATCAAATCTGATGTGGCTTCCTTGAATAATGGAGTGGTTAATGTGCGTCGTTTCTTCTCCATTGGACGGAGGCAGGAATGAAATTAAATTAATATCCAATTTACATTTCAGAACCTTAGCTATAGATGTGGGTCACTGAAAGACTCTCAGAAGTAACTTTCAATCGAGAATCTAGAAATATAACATCAATGATGTTCTCAAGATATATGTAGTCACTTACATTATTTGATAATGCATATCTTTTCATGCTAATTATACTAATACATAAAGTTTAAGACTACATGAACTGCTGGAAGTTCTAAAAACTTTGAAATTGTAACTGCTTGATTTGGAAAAAAATCTTTTAAGTCTCCAATTATGGTATCAAAACCAAAATTCATATTTCTAATTATTCAACTAAGATAGAAGCTTCTGATATCCCACATTTTGCACAACTTCATCAAGTTTTAAACTACACATTATGAAGTCCTGAACATGTACTTTTTACCATTTGATTCAAAATCGGAAGGCGATGTAACAAGAAGACTCATATACAATCATGCCAAGCATATACATCCACGAATTACATGGTAAGAGTCCTAGTGTATACCAAGGGAAGTCTTCACATAACGTAAGAGTTTCATCAATGATTTTCATAGGGATCTGTTGACATCCAATGATCTATGAATTACCAACCAGCATAACAATGATATTGTAATCAAAACTAGTGAGTATGAGACCATCAAACAGAAATACACAACTGCCATTGTTATTAGATTCATTAAGTTCACAAAAGGAATGACAAGGGTTGTTGTAGGGAAACTCAGATTGGATTCATACTTTTGTGCACCTTACAATATTACCAAATGTTCAGATCGAGTCACAAGTGCAGAGGCATGAAAACTTAAACAGTTTACAGTATACTGTACCTTGTAGTATCCAGTTACAGTGAATATCTGTTGATTATGTCCACAAATGCTTTGGCCAGAGTCATTCTGTTCAAGAAAAGTGGGATATGTAAAATTAGAACAAGAAGTAATGAAAATAACTGGACAATGAAAATTATGTCTTGTTTTGTTTTGTTCATGACCAGAACAAAGACCTTTGATCTGTTTAATTACAGTAATCAATGGCCTTAATTAGTTGCAATGATATTTAAACAGAATAAACAGCAAGAGAAAAGAAATGTTACAAGTACAGTACATTGCTATGAATTGAATGTGACGCACAATCTTAAAATAACATTCCTTCAAAGGTTATTGCTGACATATTCTCATTACTGGGATAATGCAACCCCTTTACCAACCCGCTATCAGAAAAACACTGATATACAAGTTGTGTTTCAGTTCTAAACTAAAGACCTTCTACCATCTACTGAAGATAACTGTAATGTTCAGTACAAACACAATATGCAGAAGTTCTTCAAGCCGCAACGAAGTAGTTTAGCTTTATGGGGTGATGAGTTTTGTAAATTATATAAAAGGACAAAATCCACATGCTGTGATTGTTATACCAAATCAGCCTTGGCTATGAATATTTTTGGTGGGCCTCGGCTAGGTGTTGATAACCCTCAATATTCCTTTGACATTCAGTTGATTATAAATCTTTGCATGAAACATTTCAAAGCTTTAGCTGATTTCTAATTGTGTGTCTTCTACTCTGTTTGATTAATGAATTGTGCTATGTAATAATTTTGTCAAAATTGAAAATTATGTAATATTTTTGTCATAATAGCAAAATGCTCAGTGTCCGGTAGGTTAATTGATTCCAAATACTGTTATTCATATTCGTCCAGTCTCTGGGTGTGATGTTTTTATAGTCATCTCTGAAGAATAAACAATATGATCTTATCTTTTATGCCTGCAACAGTTTGTGGACTGCTGTATTTAAATGTACATTTACCTGTAACCGTGCCAAGTTGTGAACTTTCAAAAGAAACTAGCACAAAAGTAGAACAGTGTCAAAGTTTAAATACACTTGGAATCAAAACAACTTCAGTTGTGAAATCAAGCATTGAAACAATGAAAAGTATCCCACAAACCAACATAAAAGCATTCTGCAGTGCATTGCTAAAATGTTTGGATTGATACCAAATAAAATCTTTCTTTAAACTGAAGAAAAACAGAAAAAAACTTTCTGACATGCTGTGATTGGACTTTGGAAGTTTTCAAAGTCCAGCTAATGTAAATCAGATATTACTAATGAGGATTCAGTGACAGGATGAAGAATCTATTAACAGAACAGATGTCCACTTCTCACATGAATTTAGGGACCAATCTTCCACACAGAGCATAATAGAATATTTAATATACGTCACTTGACAAGTCACAGTACCACAGCAATATCATATTTTGTGTACCTCATCTCAAAAAGCCACCTCAGTTGGTACAAAAAGAGAACTTGGTTACCTCAAGTAATCCCTTGTTGATTATCTCAACAAGCAACTTAAGTAACCCTGCTATTTCAAAAGCAAGGTTAATTCTCTTCCCAACACAGTCTTAATTTTACACATTAAAAGTTATAAGTAACTTTTGGCCCCAAATTTTAATATGCTAAAATATGCTAGAAGATTTGTGTGGTTTCTAATCTGCCAAATTATTCCCAGACATAAAAACATGTCTCTCAGTGTTGGAAATTGAATTGAGGGAAACTAAGGGTGACAGTAGAATGTTTCTTGAGGATTGAAAATGAGTGATCATTATGTCACTTCTACTGCATAGCAGGAATTTGTTCTTTTTGGTGTCTGGGGGGGGGGGGGATGGGTGTGGGAGTAATAGCTAAGAGTAAATCCTTCTAGAAGAGATCATGGTTCAAAAAGTCAAGTCAGTAGGCTGCCATTGTTGCAATATGCTATGTCAAATGTCCACTACAGGGAATAGTTCTACAATCCCTGTGTTTATCTTTTCCTCGTTTCAATAAGAACATAGACAATACTGTGTTACTGATAAATACAATGTCAATATGAAAGAAAATATTTCAATATTTCAGAATCGGCACTGGCAAACCCATTAAAAGTAAACAAATGAACAATGCAGTAGATAGAAACAAAAAATTATAACATAATTGGCTTGATGACGTTATATGCAGACATATTTAAGTCTTGAATCGTGTCATTATGACCATGACATATTCCAAGTAGAGAAAAGATTTTTTCATCACAAACTGCTTTCAAATATAGGCCGATGATGACTGTTGCATTAGCCTCTCCTAAAATATCTTTCATATATATGGATTTTTTAAGTAACTAATGAAAACTGAAAATATAAAATATAAAATAGTTAATGAAACTCAACAAAACAAACCAGCATTTTAACATAAAGATGAATACTACAAATCTAATACTTGTACTAAATTATGTCCAGTTGTTATGTTTAGACTGATCTACAGCCATCTGCATTTCAATTTCTCTTTCAATTTTGAATGCTGCTAACTTCTTGGGAAACCAGTATCCATTGTGCTAATTTAGTTCCTTTCAAGTTCCTCTGGTTATTTGAGAGGCTGTTTATCAG
>JAIPMN010001525.1:0-23231 GCA_020650975.1 Apostichopus californicus | reverse complement strand
ATTTGCTCCCTTCCCATCCCATCGGAGGCTCAAAACTACTTTTTTGGTGAAGGCTGGTATTACGAGCATATACGTATTGTCGGCTAGACGAGTGGGCAAAATGAAACGACAAATATGTTTGAAGACGATCTCCGACAGACTATAAACAGTTTGATCTATATTCTTTAGTACCCAAGTGTTAATTAGCCAAAATGAATTATAAAGGTATGCATCTGAAGACAACCAAGAAAGGATTTTCGAGTAATACCGGTATTGCGTAATATGCATATATCGATTTATCGGATCAAGTATGCAATCCATGTGCTCTTTATTCACAAATCCCCTTGCCTTACCACCCCGACCCACCCCCTCCACTCCCGAAACGACATGAAACGTTCGGTGATATCAGTCATAAAAAAGAATGGGTGAAATTATGATTTAGAATTTTAGATCGTCGGAAGCCGTTCTCCAACCAACCAGTATAACAATTCACTTTCACATTCACCTCATTTTGATAGTAATATTACCCTTTGTCCTCAGCATAATGCACGCCCAATATATTAGTTATTAAATCTGGCTGACAAGGGTGAAGTGAATAGAAATTGAGGGTCCATCGTGCAATGGTCTATAATTTGCATATTACTTGCTCATATAGAAATAATGGAAGAATGGGGACAGGTGCTTTCATTTATGTGTAAAAGTTAACGACTTATATTGTCTTACAGAACACACGACAAATCTAACACCAACTACTGTGTCGCAGTTAACAACCAACTCTTCGGTCGTCCCAACATCAACAGAAATAACTACAACAGGTATTAATCAAAATTGCTCATTACCTTGATGCGCCTTTTTAGACAAGGCACTACAAGATGTCCGACCGAACCCCCATCCCCTCATCCACGCCCGGTCATGCAACACTGCCCCCTGTCACCCTCACCTGTGTTGAGATGGTCAACAACCTGAGGAAAGTAACAGGATTTCCAAAGAAGTGCTGCATTTTACTGAAGATGTGGATTTTTGTATTTAACAGTGTCTTGAGGGGTGGGGGGGGGGGGAATCATGTTTTGTATATAATTAAGGGTGCTTATAGATTGAAAAAGAGGCGCCGTTTTTTTCAAACATATCAATTTGCTTTGTAACATTTCACACATTAACGTCCCACATAGCACGAAAGACCAGTCGATATCCTTTGAAAATACGGGAGGGATGTATAGGCACCCGTCGCATCCTCCTATCCCTTGATTATGGAATCAGTGAGTAGTGAGATTAGGAATGAGGAATGAGGAATACATTCACTCATCACTAGTGCGTAGACAAATGTCCAAACGCTCCCCACATCTACTATACTACCCTCGTTTATAGTCCGCAAACGCATCGGCTATGAATCGTGTGATTTAAACACACCAGGCTTAAATGAGCCCTTTAACAAGGAGGAAAGTCTGGGCAGTATGGGAGGGAGGTGTGAGTGGGTACCTACTCCTATCTACTCCCCTCAACTAAATCTGGTTCTTAATATGATAGGTTCTGTTGGGAGGTTTTGCAGGGAGTCACGGTGTCAAGGATAAGATACCGTATAAGATATAAAATAAAAAATACAATTAAGATTTAATGCACTTTGAAGTTTCCCATGAACACCAGGTTCTATTATTTTATAGAATTATCTGTGACGTCATCTGCGTTGCCAACAACAACCATGCTTTCGACGTATGGGATCACAAGTCCGGCGATAAAAAGCACTACAACAGCAAAGTCAAAAGGTAATAAAAGCTCAGTTTTTGTTCTTGATGGGTTTTTTATATTTTGTTTTTGCATTTCATCAGTCCATCTCATCCGTATATATACTAAATATTAAAATGTTATCACGGGATTCACTCGTGTACGTCTATTGTGACTTTTAGACGAAACTGCGAAGCCATCTAAGCTACCAACAACAACAGCCAAGATCTCAACCAAGGGTACCACTACTCCGATTATGAAGACTACAACAGTAGCGTCAACAGGTAATAAACTAGAACTTGTTTGGTTGCGTGTCATGTTATATATATTCATCAGTCAGAAATCTGTTTATCGAATGTGGGAAGTTGCCATCCGATCACATGGGTGAGAAAGTGATCGGGTGAGGGTACGTAGGCCTTATAGTTTCGGACTCATGAGTCGGATTTGCCTTGCCTCGAGAGGGCAGATCGGGTTGTACACGCCCGATATTTTTTTGTAAAGTTCCTGCGTCAAGTTCTAGTTTTCAAGTTTCCATGAGCCCTATGACGTCATCTATCATGTGTGGATGAGTGACACATTGCGAGATGGACCTTTAATATGTCATTCTGAATTTTGCGAGGGTCGAATTTGCATGGCAAGAGAATCTAACTAAACATATAGTAATACCATGGTAGGATTAATATCATGGGGTAGGAATGTTTCTGCTACAGCAGTTGGTAATTAGAATGTGTGAGGAAGGGGGTGGGTGGGAAGTGGATCGATTAATTGTTCAAGGAGACAACTTCGGGTTGTCCCATTAGATTCAAAACTCTCATTTATACTAACCAGAAATGTTGATGAAGCTGTTACAAGCGATGGGTGACCACACTGGCAGGTGAATAGGCTTTCAATATATGAACGGCCATGAAACCTTCCTCATTCCATTAGATCATCGCCGCCGAATGCAAATCTTCCAAAGTTTCAATAGAAGATTATAGCGAGGTATATATAATTTCATGTTATCACAAAATTCTAATTTATTTAAGTGGAAACCACAACTATGACGTCACCTACGTTGCCATTAACAACCAAAACCTCAGCGACGGTCACCATGAGTCCTGGTTTAAAGACGAGAGCAGTAGATTCCACAGGTAATCATTTAAGGCCCTTAAATTCACGCGTTGTAAGTTGGCCCGGGGGAATCCACTTTTCCAATTGACAGTATCCATCAATCCAACACATATATATATATATGAATTAGTATATTTTTAAATTGGAATGTATTGTAGATAGGGTAGAGTAGGGGAGGGGGGGGGGGGTTAACTAGTAAGATGGGAACTTACTTCTCGATCCGTCCATGTCTAATGCTAACAACATAAGTAGAGATTGTTGCATTACCGAAATTTATGACGGCCCTTGTAATGTGAGAACCCGTGGCATTAAGGATAAAGACGGTGCCATTTGAAGCAATGAGGCTTAGCAATCGGGAGGTTCGGGGTTCGATTCCCGGCCGGGTCATAGTAAGGTGGATTTTTCATCCAAGAGCAATCTACGGTTTTCCCATCTGAAATGATCCCTAAATTGAAAAGATTCCAAAAATGAGATAAAATGTTGAATTAGAAGCCACCCGATATGAAAGTTGTAATCCATAAGCCCTTGCGGGCTTCTCCCACATTCGTGGTCGCCTAAGCGTCGTAAACATAACTGTGGTTATCTATTCTCTTTTAGCAGAAACGATAAGTCTAACGTCATCTACGTTGCCACTGACAACCCAAATCTCAACAACTGCCATCAAAAGTCCGAATTTACGGACTACAACAGCAGAGTCCAATGGTAAGAAAGATGTGTGTTTTGAACGCATAGTGTCTATCACATTCCTTTCTCTAATCCATAGAGAGATTCGTAAATTCAGAATTTTGTCTCCTGGAGTTTTTTGTGGGTTACACAGCTGGTAATGTGTTGTTTTACAAGAATCATGTCATGATAAGATAGCAGGGTCGTGTGGGTTATTTGGTCTAACATTCGACCTGGCTTGTGTATGTTAAGTCACTGTGTTTTCTGATCATCACAAGTCCGACTATAAGCAAAACAGCAGTCAACAGGTTGGCCGGTGTCTGCATTTTATTGTCAATTGAACATTGCTGATTCAAATTGTTAATGCACATACGTAAGCAACACATCTTGCACACATACATACATAAGCAACATAATCACATATGTAAGCAACACGTATTACATATATGAGAGCAACACATATTTAAACAATACATGAGTACACAAATGTAAGTACACATATTGTACATATACATATGTAAGCAACACTTATACCTATGTAAGCAACACAAATTACACATACATAAACAGCACATGTTACACATAGTATGCAAGCAGTGTTGATTGGCATGCTTGCTCATTAATATTCATTTAGAATTGTTACTACATGGTGCCACTGATACCCAAACAATATTTCAACAGCTAACATCTACATTTAACATTGGCTATCAATTTTCCAAAGCAAACTTCTTCTTTATTTGGATTATGGAATCTGATGAAACCTGAGAACCTTTGTATGATTTGTCTTATTCATCCCTTCCCCCACTATTTTCCATACCTTGATTTAGTCCCTTCACTACCCCCCTCCCCTCCCCACCACCTCACACCCCTCATAATCTCACCTTTACAGCTTGTAATGTTCCCAAGTGATATTTGAAGACACAATTGAAACCTAACTATAAAAATTGTTTCAATTGATTGTTTCTCTCTGTAGCATCCTTATTTCTATTTTAATTTTTTTTATATTTATATTGCCCACACCCTCTGTGAATGTCAAAATGAGTTCAATTATTACAAACATGGACTAATAACTAACACTCCTAATTGGCTATATCTTTCCTTACGGCTCAAAGGGCTGAGATGGGCATTTTGTTTACAGACAAATTAATTATTTTAAATACTAATTTGAGCTATTATGAATCCCAGTGTATCTATATAAAGTCTGGACCATTGAAAGTTTAGACTTCATGTATAATTCTCTGTCTACAAAACTTTAAAAAAGTAATATGAAATCGACATAATAAATCAATAATTAAAATTATTGAATTGATATGAAGTTTATTGTAAATTGTCTACTGTTACTGCACAACATATGTAATAGGTGTAAAAAGCTTAAAAGGATCTTGTGGTCAGTGAAGCTAATAATTTTGCTTAAAAAAGTGGGGTTTTTTTAATGAAATTCTAGTTACAAGGATACATCAACAAGACAAATTGTCATAGGAAAGTAAAGATTTTGAAAAAAGTTCTGATAGCTTAGTTCAATCACCGAAATTTTTCTACATCTTTGGGTCAAAATGACATCCTCATAGCATTTTGCATTTCAAAGAGATATATTTTGTGAATGCAATTGGCCACAGCAGAATTAATGATGACATCACAACAATTGAGCTGAAAATGTCATTGTTTATCTTGATAATATTTCAATGATTTCTCCAACGTGGAAAATATTATCGCTTACAAAAAGTTGCTCTTTTATGGAATTCGAACTGATTTCAAGGATACATCAACTAGAAAATTGTTTTATGAAATTAAAGCTTTTGAAAAAAAAAGTTTGCCCACTTTCTGAAATTTGGGAGAATGCTGAATCAGTCAGTATAGGCTACAGTCAACCAGCTAGGAACAAGATTATTGAGGAGTGGATTATATTTCTCTTCAATATTGAATATGTCAGTTTCACATTGTCTGCCACTGGAATATGTAATTTAATATTCAAAAGTGATAAATAAAAAGCATTAATGAGTATCACTATTGCATCACCTTCTAATCTAATCTTCACAGATTCAGACCGGCCTATACCAGATCAATCTGTAAACTTTCACATGAAGTACACACAAGATTGTATTGGCAATGCCGATAGCATGCAAACCACAGTCAAAAGTGTGACCCAATGTGGATTTTTCTGCCTTCAGTACCGTATGGATGGAAAACAATGCACATCTTTTATGACTTGCAGCATACAGCATACAGCAAATCTCTACTGTCAAATTAATGTCAACTTCGTGCAAGCTTCCGCCAATAATACAACATCTGTGGATAAAGACTGCAATTGTTACGGCCTAGCAATGTGACGGGAAAGAAGAACAAATCAAGTTTATGGTTAAAAAACTGAGATGATGGCTTTCAGATCGCACTAGTGTTGTTTCCAATGCATGATCTAGTATGAGGTCAGGCTTCCTTGCTTTTATGTAAAACATTTAATAAATTAACGGTGAAGCTTTTTTTTCCAAATCTTGGCAAATAGTTGGTTTCAAGAGATCATGTGGACATACAAAACAAGTTCATCCATGCTTTCCTTTGGAGTTATGTCATGTTTAATACAACCTTCACAACAATATATTCATTGCTTTTGGAGTTGTATTTGGAAGGTTTTTCACACTTGGACCTCTCTTGACCTCGAATGCAGTTTGACCATTTTCGAAAAGAATAAGGTTCTTGTGCTCAATACGTTCTGCTACTCATTAAGAAAAACAGCAGGCAATCATTTCAACCAGTAAGGAGATGACTGGATCCCTCTATTCCATGAAACAAGCCTTGGAGGATTTACCTCTTAAGAGACTTTTTCCTCGATGAATCTTGATCCAGTCCACAAACAAGACCTGCCTAACAGACATCCAAAAGGCATGGGGTCTTTCTAATCTCAACAACTCTCGACCAAGATCAATCCATTGAAGGACATTTCCTCGTCAATACGGTCATCAAAACAAGAAGGTGTATTCGTTGTTCCTCAGGTATCCACTACCCACTTGGGATCAAATTCAGAGGTGAAAGGATCGGGAGCGGTCGCATCGATGTCTTCGATGTTGGATGGGATGTGTAGTTTGTGAGAATGCAGCATCATTCTGTATGGTTTAGTGTCCATCCTGTTGCTGTATGTGTAATCACCCACGATTGGATGACCGAGGCTCAGACAATGGAGTCTCAGCTGGTGACGTCTCCCTGTCGACAGATAAAATGATTCTCGATGGTCGATGGAAGGAATATTCAGGGACAAATACAGTGCAAATTATTGATACTTACTAATTACATAAAAATAGCCTGTGCCCTCTCTACCCTAATTCTTGTATTCAATATATTAGTCTTGGGCACCCACTTGGGACTGTTCTTATTTTTATGATCTGTACTTTCATGTCATGCTTTCAAACCACTGCTACTGACTGTAGGAGCAGTATGAATATCCTGCTTCTCTGTAATAAGGGTCTGGACGTGTGCATGCCGTCAGAGGAGGGTGATACCGTCAGAGGAGGGTTATATGAGAGCACCATATAGAGTGGTACAACTGGGTGGTTGGGGTGCTGTGCTGTTTGACTTTCATAATTACATATCTGTACACATTGGTACTGACAGTATTAATATCCTGTTTCTATGTAATAAGGGTCTGGACGTGTTCATGCCGTCAGAGGAGGGTGATACTGTGAGAGGAGGGTGATATGAGAGTACCATATAGAGCAGGCATGAGTGCGGAACTTGCCAAGGGAGGGTTGGAGCCTGTAGACAAACTATCTAAGCATAGCACCACCATGGGTTGGCGCGAAGCGTACAAGACAATTTTGGCGAAAATGCCTCCCAGATCGCTGGAAATGGCACTTCCCAGGCCTTGTTAGTTGCATCTAAACATTTTTTATTTTGAAGTTACTAGCGATATCATAAAAAAAGGGAAAAAAATATCCTTAAAAATATGCTCAAGGGGGGTTGCCCCCTTTGCCCCCCCCCCTCCCTTGGCTACACGCCTGATATAGAGTGGTACTGGCAGGCTTGGGTGCTGTGCTGTTTAGCTTTCGCAATTACATATCTGTACACATTATTAATCTTGGCAGAGACATAAAGTTAACATTCAATGGAATCAGAGGACCTGGTATCAGAGAATGTGAGGCTTAGTTTAAACAGAACACTCCACACTGTGAATCGCAAAACCTTATATCAGTATCTTTCTTCTAGCTCTGCATTCAGTTATAAGTAAATTATTTTGCCAATTAAACACTTGCATGAAAAGGTCAAATCGGTGAAGTATGATATCATCATTGCATGTGCTCTTCAAGAGCTTTCACTTTCCTTTCACATTTTTTCATAACGAATCAATGAGAAATGGAAAATACTGGAAAATAGCATAATGTACAAATAGTTAACGTAATGATTCATTTATGACTCAATTTGTTTTATTTAAAAAGAAGTATACTTTCAATAACATCAGGTCATTTTGTTGGTAGCACAACACAAAAATTACAATTGTGCAATAAAACATACAGCCTAAATCAACTCTATTTTTGAGACTATAGTTTATGTTCGACTATTAATTCAATTATTCATGTGCCACAATTAATCTTCATCCATTTCTCTTAAAATTTTGATATTTTGTTGGTATCCAGAGATAGTAATTTTGAAGAAAGTGAAGATATAGTTCGACAATAAATGTAACAGTTGCTAATGGAGTGGACGTCATCCAGCTGATAAGAAGCCGAGAGTCAAACTCACCAGTGAACGGCAAAAGTCTTAGTTTGGTAGCAGGGTCACCGTCATAAACTCCTCTCTGGAGAACAACTATTTCCGTCTTGGCTGGCCTGGCTTTCACATCTTCGGTTTCTCCATCCTCACTGAGACGCATCATATGAGTGAAGCCTTCCTCTGAGTTTTGACAGATTCCTCTCTCGACAATAACATGATCCACAGTCATATGACCTCTGACCTTAGTACCAACACAAAAAGGGTTGTACATTAAATATATATTTTTTTTATGACTTTCTGCTGGTATCCTAATTTTATTTTCAAGCTGCATCTTGTGCTAAAAATTGTTAAAATATGGGTGTTCTGTACATGACAAAAACCAACTGGGAAAACATACCGTTACTCAAGTTGACAAGTACAACCAAATCACACCAGGGTACAATCAAATTTGGTCTACAGCACCTCAAGGGACTTAAACATGAAAGTAAAAAACATCAAATTGTCCCACAAAAATAAAAAAAATTAAAAAAAATTGGGGAGGTTACTCAAAGCATCTCTTGAGAAATATCTACAGAATCTACTAGATGTTTGTATGTTTTAAGGTTCTTACACTAGAAATTATCACCATAAGTTTCAGAAATTTTTTAGATTATTCTTTGACTTTGACTTTTAGAAAACCTATTCCAAATGGTTATTTCCAATTATTGTATAGCAAGGTCACTTTGCTAATAGATATAGAATATTATTATGATTTAAGACTGTCCCTTTTACACGATTCCAAAATCCCCTCTCCCCAGCTTCTCCTACCGATCTCTGCCTTTAAAATGTCTCCACCTTTTGATCACTTGATGCTAGGAGACTGAGATAACTTACAAGAGCCAGATATTCTTTTTGAACTTCTCTTTTCTGAAACATCTTCTGAGCTGACGAACTGGCCTTCTTGTGCAAAGCAACGCAGAGTGCACCGGATGTAGAATAATCTAACCGGTGGGTGAATCTACAGGGCAGCCAGGGATAAACATGAAAACAGAGAAGGAAAGCTAAAAGGAAACATATATATTCTAAATATTCTGGACTTGGTCACTGAAGTTTGCTTTCCATTTCTATGTATAGATAAGTAGACTTGAAGCAAACAGGTGTGGTATAATTCAATAATAACAATGACATCTTCAAAATGTAGGCTTCATCCAGGTTCCGTCTTCAAACTTGAGATTTCAATATAAATACACTGTAGTCATTAATATATTGTTCCTGTTAGATCAATTTGGAACAGTATCTAACCATATGTCAAATGTTTTCATTCAACAATCATAAATTGGAAAAGGAAGGTAGAAAACATTTTGCTGTTTGCAACTATCAATACTTTATGAAATAAAAGCAATTGTAAATGCAAAATACCAAACACCAATTCCTCCTTACAATTCGTTGCATTTCATTTACTAAAAGTATCCTTTCATGATTCCAGCTGCACATAAGTGCAATGTTAAAGTACAAATAAATACAATGGTGCCATCTGCAACTACCAGTAAAGCTCTTGTGCCATTATGTGGCAATTGTTAAAGTTACCTAAAATAATGCACCAGGCCTTCCTCAACCAGATCAGGAAATTTCTTAGCCAACTGATTGGCCACAGTTAATTCATCTGTTTCATCGTCACTGTTGATCTTAATGTCATAGTGCTTATTAACCACAATGAAGTTGGAACTCTTGTGAATGACTACGAGGTCATCCAGTGACGCAGGTTTATACATTCCATGCACAGTTCTGTAAAAACGTCGGCAAAAGCTCCAGCCAAACTTCATTCAGCTGATAGCAAAGTAGCACTTGAAATATGGACAACTGCTGCAAGAGAGGGGACAAGCATTATTAATAACATTGCAAATTTGGTCAACATTCTTAAAAAGGTTTGCATGTTGCATCATAGACCATAAAGTCTGTTTTACCATTCTTGCTGCTACAAAAGTGGGTTACCATATTTCTTTGGTTCAGACTGGGACAATCCTGGGGGGGGGGGGGGGGAATGGTACCTCACCTTTGAAAAAAATGGATGTTAAAGAGGGCTAGCCTACATCCCAAATGGTGGCATATTTTCTGTTTTGTGCCAAATGAACTTTCCTAATATCTTCCTTTTTTCCAATAGAAAAGGTGATGATACTTGATAGCCTAGGCCTAATTTACAGCACTGTACAGTATGTTGAAGGACTTGTTGTGAATAGGATATGCTACGGTGTTACTAGTGGTCGTAGTTCCTTGCGTTTAGCAGACATGATACAATAAGTTTATAAAGTCTTCCATCTAATGAGTCAGGCAAAGATACAATCCACTTACTGTCAATGATGTACATTCTACTTCAACACTCAGTTACTGGGATGTCTTGGGTTGATGAAATATTGATGGATATTCACGTACAATACAACCATAGGCTATATCATTGATACCTATTACGCTATTTGTACTCGAGACGACCAGTTAAGGCCTTAAATTCTGCTAGATTTAGCATATTGCGTAATACCAACGAGATTAAAACCTGCCATCACAAGCCGAATCACTTTATTTGAATGAATTATTAAGTTGCTCAGAAAATGCAATTTTATGTTTAAACTGCTTCTCAGAAGTGACGCACAGACGTTCAACTTCACAAAATTGAGCACTACATTATTCTTGAAAAACTAAAACTTGACATTTAGCATTTACACCACGATAGTGATTGTTCTCAATTCTGTAGTTCAGGTCTTTCCAAGGGAACATTAACAAGTAGCAAGCAAATGTTAATAAATATGTGCTAGTCTTGCTGCAAAATGATGAATCATCAAGTTGTGGCCAACCGAATGAAAGGGTGGAGTGGCAGGGGATACAGCCCAAAACCTGGGACTTAATCTTCTCATTTTCATAATATACTCAAGTTAAGACGGGAACATGTAACTGATAATTTATTCTCATTTTCATAATAACAAATTAAGACTTCAATAAGAAGGAACAGTGACATATTTTACCTCAGGGTCTGACTAGGCTCTCGATACTGCTAGTGGTGGGGATGGGGGCATATGGAGTATTTACTTTACTTTGTAGTACATTTGAGGGGAAAATACAGTGTCTTCATTTCCTAACAATTGAAATATTGGCAGCTAATTTATAAGTTGGCAGTCTTGCCGATTAATTATAAAGACCAGATTCATTTCTTGCATGATTACTGGCATGAAGAGGATTAAGAACATTATCATGTTTAATATCAATCCTAAATGACACAGGATGTGTGAGGACATGAAAAACAGAGAGAAGACAACAGGCAGTTCAAAGAACAGCAAAATTGATACCTTTTTTCCAAATCATTTTATTTCCTTATTTCAGCAAGGTCCATGAAAATTGAGAGATCATACATAGAACACATTGAGCTTTAACATGAAGGTTTTGTGAAACGACTATACAACATACAACTTTTATGCATTTCTAAAACCCATCTTAACCCCTCCCTCCCTCCCTCCCTCTACCTTCCCCCCTTCCACTTCTTTCTAAGAAGAAATGATAGTATTAATAACACAAACGGTATTAAACAATGTCATTGGTAAAAATTATTCAATAGTGAACAGCCCCAGAAAAGATTTGCTTGTACAAAAATTGGACGAAATTCAAGCAGGTTTTTCAAAAGATAAGGCAAGTGAACACTCACCTCTTATGGATGGAGGCTCTTACAGTCTTACAACAAGGCTTTCGTTTTGATTCCAAAGTATACAACTTTACATCCTGAATTTAAGGTTAAAGTCTTAAAATTCTTCATAGTAAATCAAAAACTTACGAATAAATCTACGAGGCTACTACAACTACTAGCACTAATAAAACCTAACGTGAAAACAATGAATAGATGTAACACCTTGTAGCGGTGTGATGATTAGTATGCAAGAGTTTTCTGTGAAGGACATTCTAGACTAGGCTCTAGCTTAGTGAGATTGCACTAAGGTTATTTTTACACAGTGGCCATATTATATTTTAAGAGATAAAAATTGAGAACCTTTGAAACTGCTACACAAAACTTGAACACTAACATATACCCTGTGGTGTTCATTATTGCGAATATTCATTTTTCCCAATCTACAAGAGTATGGGGGCTGACAATTCTTAAACATCATTTATGAATGAACCAACATAACAAGTTTATACCAAGTTTTCTGTGTAATGGCCAACAGATTTGAAGCTGCTGAGCAAAAAAAGAAGAATAAATAAATGGAAGGGAAAAAAAATCAATTGAAAAATAGTAATAATATTTCACAAATTTACTAAGAGACAAATTCATAATTATCTATCAAATGGCTACTGTTTTCATGGTATCATAGAAACATGAAATAGAATATTGCACTTTATATAGTTTAAGTGGTTAAACTCCACTACTAGGGGTCATTCCTTTCACTAAAATTCCTTTTTACTGTATGTGAGACCTAATGTGCTATTTAACAGTCAGTAAGGAACCAGAAAGCAGTCACTTGTGTTTAATAACTCAAAGTTTGAAGCCATTTGCACAAAATGGTGCAATGAGCTGGTAATTTGTGTAATACAGGGTAAAAGAAATCCTTACTGAATTCCAGCAAACATATTTGCTATTACATGCAATTTTCCATTTTTTTACAAAGCAGAAAAACCGACCAGTCCTGATATATAAGTCTTTAATTTTTTTTTCTGTTTAATTATTTTAAAAAATTACTTTATTGTAATATCTGCATGGTGAATTTCTGCAGGGATCTAGAATTGCCTATCAACCAGAATCGAATGACTTGCAGCATTTTTCAACACTTGCAACTTCCCTGCTGTTTCTTGGAAGCAAAAAAGACACTTGACATGCTATGTTTTCTATGCTAAGTACCAAGGTTGTAAGCTTAGTGTTAGTTTGTTTGTTTTCTGGTTTGTTTGTTTGGAATAATAACTGACTTTCTGTGCAGAATTCAGGGATTAATGCAACATGATACAATACTTGTTGAAATATGATAAAGTAATGTCTTGCATCCAGCCACTTTGATAAACCTCAAAATTTAGAGTTATGAGTCTATGAAAAAAATGAGACTTTTCAAACTATGGTTGGTAGCTAACTTGCTATTACCACACAGGTTCAACCTGGCCTACAGAATAACAGCAGCTGCCTGCCTGTATGCCTACAGTATGTGTTATCTCACTTATCTGGTAATGATGTCAGTAATGTCAGAGCCCTCTCTAACTTCTCTCTGTTAGAACATTTTAAACTGTTTTAACTCCTGCATACCATTGTTAACCAGTACCAAGTTCTTGCACACTGTGGGATATCCGTATGTCAAGTTCCCATCTTTGAAGTTACTTGGTTACAAGAGTATGATGGTACAGAAAACACATACCCATGGACAGTCAGGACACCTGTTGTGACATACGGCAATTAAATTAATTAGCTAATAGCGTATCCTCTGTGCAAGTGGATACAACAGACCACAATGCATACTCAACTAGTCGACCAAAACGAGTTAACATCTTTCTGTCAAATCTTTGTGCCTTCCTAAATTCTACAACAATAACAACGTCCATTCTACAGCCTCACCTCTAGAGAAAAAGCATTTTTCTTGGAAAGGTGTTCATTTCTCTCAAATTGTCAATTTTATCTGGTTGCTTCAAAATATCCACTAGTGAATGTTATAAGGGCTAACTGGCATCTGTAACACACTTTGTCACCACTTCACTCCCACTAGTTCCTCGAGAATTTCGATCCTTTTCTCTCTGTGTGTCGGACATGTGCGAGGACGCCAAAGATAATCCCTGGCATTTGCATTGGCAACTGTTACTGGGCTCTGCAGACAACATCAGAAGTTCTGTAGTGTTGATCTTAGTTGAGCTATATCCTGAAGTCCCGTTTGTATCTGTGCAAGTTTACCAGCGATGCCGTTTAAACTTTCCTCCTGTAGTAAATTAATAATAATACCAAAGAATTGTTGTTTTAGAATGATCTACAGTAACTTGTAAAATTTAAGACATGCCATATATTTTGATCAATTTATGATGTGAAGTGTGCAAACATGAAAGAAAAGACAAGTAAAGTACAAAATGTATGAGATGTTCACAAACGATGGAAATCTTCTACAATATCCTGAACACCTTTGTGGTTACTTTTGCTGACAATTCTCTTAGTCAGGCAAAAGAAAAAGAGGCCATAGGATACAAATAAGGTATAAGCAACACATTGTGAGTGTAACATGTCAAGGAAACTAAGTTGTTTAAATTACAAAATTGTGATGTAAGAAAGAGATTGTCCAGAAATAACTGAAATGGCCGGGTGGCATCGCTGGATTTTCTTGTGAATGTTGCATGTTTGGTGCAATTGTACAAATGACTTATTTAGTATACTGCTTGGTCTGCACATCATCAATTAGCAAAAACAAAACTCACAGTTACTTAAATTCTGTGAAATATTTAATTCCATACAAGCCATGGTTGTATTTGGTCCAAACATCTGCTTTATATTTAAAGTCAAATTATCGAAAGGGTCTAGATTAACAAAATGCTACCAACCAGCTAACATCTTTTATTGAGTCCCACACTGAGTAGAACTGTGTTCAATTTCAAACACAGACTATCTAAAGATTAAATCCCATTGTTAGATTTTACAGTAATTTGACTCAACTGTCCCAGCACTGGTTATACACTTATATACATAGTATGAGTGATGTAATCTGGTAACATTTTATTGGATCCCAACCCTGAGTAAAACTGTATCAACTTTAGTCAGCAACTAGGCATTCCTTATCCAGAGTAGGCTCTCTAACTACTGTGCATACAAGACAGTTATAATTGACTCAAGACTCCCTTCAGTAGCTTTGTTTAGACACCGTCTGCTTCAACGACAGATTAGACTAATGTATTCTTTTTTACTGAATTTCCAACTCACCCAAAACTCTCAAACACTGCCAGTTTTCGACCCTGCTCAATGCTTTGTGTTGCGACCAGGGTCATAACAGAAGAGTTGGTACAGTACAGTAATAGTAAGCAAAAACACAAATGGGAAATAAGGGAATATCGTCTTACTTACCAACTGGTCATCTGTTTGTTTGAAATCATGTGACCATTGGATAGTTTCTAGATTTTGATTGAGTCGTGCTAGATGAACTGTTATCATAGGGAAGAGTTCTCTGACATGGTCGTGGTAGGCCGCCTCCACTCTGAGATTATCACCGATCACTGGTTGCTGCAACCTCGTGGTCAATTCTTGCTTCTTCTCCAAGATGGTTTGAAGATGACCGTTGAGAGAACTGATGGTCGAGATCTTTGACTCTGAAATAGAAAGAGATTGCGCACATCGAAGAAATCTTGAAGATAAATATTCCTATAATATAAATGGTCTTAAAAATGGACTAAAAAATACGTAAATTCAATCTGCTGGTCCAATTCTCCTGACATGGGCTTTACCATATATATGGATGAATGCATCTGGCAAATGACAGGTGCTTGCTTGGTGAAATCTATTTGTATTTATCAGATACTCTAAGTTGGGTTTCATGGAATGATAGTTAACTTAGTGCATTGTGGATGTCCCCATTGATAATATGGCTATATCACTGTAGTGAAGGTCACCCCACATGCTGTCCGAATAGACTTAACTTATTAACTCGTAGACCAGGGCAATTCTTAATGGTGGTCACCAACTGTTTGTTCCCACAACAGAAATCAGTTTTAAAGGTTGCTCGGCGGCTGATTAGTTCTTTACATCAAATCAGATGGCATTTCACTGAAGGAGAGTTTCATTGGCTCCCAGCTATTGTTCTATTCACCTTCACATCTCTCCTACAGTACAGTGAACACATTGGTCATCCTTTGTTATTTTGTATCTTATTTTTGAACAACCAAATTTACTGTTTGGACAACCGAAAGGTAAGACCTGGTTGCTCCAGGGAGTATCAGACAAAAATCCTTAGCCACGTAGACACATTGTGATTTTAACGCAATCTTAAATTCTATAAAACCACCAATATAAGCAAAAGCTGCTCACATACCATACAGTTGTGTTGTATCAATGCACTAACCTAGAATGTCCAGGTGGGTTATATCTCTAGTTTCTTTGTCCATGAGTCGTTTCTGAATGGAGGACGATATCTGCAATGAAACAATTAACATTTAAATCCTAATGTTGTTTGTTACTAAGTGCTGAAAGATTTCTACTGCATATAATAATTGGCAGGGAAATCATTTTTCTGGTATCGCATCTCAAAATACTATCGGCTGTATGATGCAATAGTTGGACACAGTAACGTCATTAACCATTGTGAGGTAAGAGTTTAGCGCCTTCATAACCTTTTAAAAATTAATTATTCCCTGATTGGGATGCTCACAAAGACTTTTAAACTACAGTGAAGCATTTTTGAATGTTTATTTTAGAATGGCACAGTGTAGGAATAACATATAGTGAAATGCTATACAAAATAGTACAAAAAAGGTCAATAAACAGAATAATTCTTGTATGTAATCTAAAGCAAACTACTTTCATCATGTTATGAGAAAAAAATGAACTTCATAAACCCCTGAAAAAAGTGCATTTTGAGATATCTCGTTCTCTCATGGCAATTCTCACACACAATAATAAATGTTTCGAAGAGGAATTACTCTGCAACTTCCCCCCACCCCTCCACCACAAGTTTCTTGTTGGACAACCAACTTGAACACTGAAGTTTTTATACTCAAACAGAGGCATACTTACTGAATTAATTTCTTTCATTTGATCTGTTTTCTGCCTCAATCTGTCAATCATCTGCAGGGATGCTGCCTGTGAACCCAGCTGCTGCTGCTGCAAACCCTTGCTTTCTCCAACATCCGTCTATGGTTTGTGAGGAATGTTAAAGAACTTAAATGAAGCAATACCAAAAAAAATATAATCATTAGCTTTATATAATTTGAATTTTAAGATAAATTCCATGATGTGCTGATATATTCTTTATTGTACCGTAATAAGGCACATACATAGGGCAGAGTGTAACACAGATATTAAGGTGACATTTTGAAATGTTTTATTTTGATGCCCTGACATAAGGCAAAACTCCAAAGTTGATATTATTAAAATACAGTCTTTGAAGTATGGGAACCCCTGTCCTTGTTCACATCTTTAGCAATGCTTTTAGTGTTACTAGTTAGGATTATACACTGAAGTTAAAATAAGAAAATTAATTCCATTTTTATATTTTAAATTGGATGATAACAGTTTACCTGAAAACTATATATTGCTAAGTGTCAGTTTCTCTGTTGTCAAAAAAACTAGGCCTATTTGAGAGTTTGAATGGAAATGGCTGTGAAGGTTCATGGATAAAAAACAAATATATTTCAATTTTTATACTAACAGCCTAATGATCTGTTTGGGGTTAGAGTAGGTAATTCATATATGCGATGTATCATTAGAAACAGATAACACTATTCATCCACATCTAGGCTAAATCAGATCTATCAACGTACTAGGCTAAGCTTAAGAAAGGGCTAAGCACAATAAGGCAATCCATTTTGTTGTCATGATGATATCTAAGTATTATTAGTGGGAGTACAGCTTTCAAACTGCACTCCAGCTTTCTTTCATAGGAATCAATGCCCTTATGTAAGTATTATTCATTATTCTGAAATTCAAATACTTCCAAGGGCTTAAAGTTTCTTAGGCTTATCTACTAGGCCTAGCCTATGTAGGCCTACCTAGTCTAACTTCTCTAGTCTAAGCCTATCGTTACTACCCGTTAGGTGTATGTAAATGACCTGAAGTATGCTGTATGCACTTCCATGTGTTTCTGCTCGTCACTTTGTAAATAACATGCATTTTCAATAATTTGCCAAGTTTTGTGATCCAAGTTTATATTGGCAAAGCTTCCTCATTTTTTAATAAATGTCTCTAGTCTAGGTCAAATGAATGTATGTTTAGCATAGGCCTAGGATCCAACTGTTATTGTTAACGTTACGGAACCGTTAGACGGTAACACTAACAGGCCATAGACACAAGTAGCCTAAGTTACAACTTACATCACATTTATACCCATATCCTTTGGCAAATCGCAAAATGTTCGACAGGGCTTGTGTTTGGGGCTCTTCGGATGCCCATGGATTTGAAAATGCGGAAGAAGTTTCTTCCATTTTGACTAAATATGCATAAGATATTATTGTTATCATCAAAATCAGATGCTGAGGAACCGTACAGGGTGTTTGTGTGAGGAACAAGATATTGAAATTTGTAAACAGCGCCTGAATTATTGAATTGAAGTTAGCGGGTTAACATATCTTCAACACAGGAATCTGCAAGTCAGCATGCAGGGTTCATACCTAAGGCATAATGCTAGCGATCTTAGCCAAGATTCAAATTCTAGTAAGCAATTAATTTTCGTAATTAAAAGTAATGATGACATAGTGTTGCCAACCTGTATGCATAGGCGGATCCCAGTATTTTATAATGAATGGGTTGTGCCCCTGGGATTGTTGAAGCCGACTCCCAGGTACGGTGGTTCTCCCCGAGAGAAAAGAAGAAAAAGAAATTTTAGACTTGAAATGGTGCATTCATTCTGAGGCATAATTAGGCTATTAATTTGGTATACCCGTAAGTAAATGTTAATAGCTACCTTACTCAATATTTTCTTTTAGGAGGGGGGGGGGGGTACAACCGCCTATAGATATCCCCCAGAATCCGCGCCTGGAACACATTATTAGCAGAAAACAGGTGAAATTAATTCGAATAAACCATTTCGGGTTCATGTATCAACAAAACTATAAAGAAGCACCACCTATGCTTCTAAATGTATGCTGTATTGGCCTCAAATATGCCAGATATTCAAATATGGTCACCATTGGTCAAAATTCTTAAACTGTTTTTATCACAACCTTCGAGGAAATTTTCCTCACTAGGACATGGAGTCATCTTGTGTGTTCCTTAACAATGTCTGAGAACAATTTGGAGAGTAAAGACCTCCAGGAAAGTCCTTTATGAAAACTTCTAGCAATTATAGCGTGCTATAATTTGGGGCCTATACCGATCGACTACCTTTAAAGTTAGATAGTTACCACTGGCCTTTAGACATTACAATGCACCTTCAAGACTTTTAAGAATATTCTTTTCGCTTTTCTTTTCCTTTTGAGTGGTTGGGGAACGGGGGGGGGGGCTTCTCAGCGGCGTAACGATGAGTCTGGGGGCCCCTGGGTCCAGGGAAGGAAGGGCCCCCTGGCTGCTGCGGAGAATCCACCGATGTGCGCGCAGCGCACATCACGAGCGCGGAGCGCGAAGTCCCAAAGGCGTGGGTCCAGGACCCACCCGCATTAGGGCCCTGGAAGCTCTGGGGTTCTACAAGCTCTCTGGTGCAATCTAAGCCGTATATGGAACATTTCGTGGTGATTTTATCGACTGAGATTTTGGGGAAAATCTGCGTTCATAGACACAATTTTGGTCCGCCTTGTCTGTCATACTGGGAACATGAAAAAATGTGTTGCAGAGTTAGAATACATTAAGAGATTGAAAGGACAATAAGACCAAATGACCAATGTCCAATTAATATAAACATGTATATTTCCACCCGTGGCGTAACTCCTGTGGACAAATGGTATCCAAGTTCCCGAGAACTTGGAAAGGCTAGAGCTTGAATTTACTGAGCCTGGCCTTCTTGTCAGCAAACATATCGATTAGTCCATCTATACAAATCCACATACAAATCCACACACAAATCTTAGGCATGGGCGATTTGGCCGATAGCTGAGGAAAGCATCAGCCAAAGGGGTTCAAAATATGCCAAATTTGTGTCATTTGGCCAGTTATCGGCCAATGTCATGTGGCAACCCTGACCGAGAGCGAATTCATTGAAATTAGAGGCGCTATTTCGCTATAATATGTACCAGCGTAGCCTATCAAGTTCCAGTGTGTACCTCAGGCTCTTGAGTCAGTCGTGCGGAAAGAAGGATACGACATTTGCAGTTGCAGGGGCATATGATTGATAACGAACGTATTCACGCACAGAAAAATATGTCCATTGTCTCGTTTATAGTTTCTTTTCCAACGAAAACGTGCCGTTTAAAAAAAAGAAGAAAAAAAAAAGGTACCCCTCTTCTAAGTTCTGTACATCAGTGCAGCGGGGGCCCCCTTTGGTCGGGGCCCCTGGGTTTGCCCCGTCCGAGCCCATAGGCGTTACGCCGCTGGGGCTTCTCTCTGGTAAAATTAATTTAATTCTTGTTGGTTATGGGCAAAACAAGGCTAGTATGATAACATGTTTTTAAAAACACATCAGATATTCTAGGAATGCCGGAAGTATAAAATAGGCAGGCTACAAGAGATTATATTCGCACCAACCATAACAATACGTCCGCACACTAGCCATTATTAAGTGGCCTTCGAGATTAGCCTTTACCACAAAACAGATCGTTTTTACTAGCACAACCTTGCGTTTAGACCTAATTATAGACCTGATTCATTGTCTAAATATGCCACAGAGATTGGATTGGTGAGCTTTTAATTTTTTGTGGGATCAACAACAGTACACGTTATCATGGGAGCAGCACTCTACGACCCGCCCAGCACACTCCTTGTTCGCAACTTTTCTGATCAGCCCTAAATTGTCATGCTCCTAACTATATTTAGAATTTCCCCTCCGGGCATACCGCCGCCCCCTCCCCTCCCCCAACATTTGAAATCCTATGTTTTATAATGAGAATCAGTCTTGTAACATGAATATATATAGCCTATCGCCTTTAAACTTAGCAGTATAGGCCTATTCATGATCGTGCAACATTTTCAACGTCATAGTGTACATGTAGCTCAACATATTCGAAGTTACATGATCAAGGATATTGTTCTTATTACGTGGTGATGATGTACTGGTGACATCTTATTCGAATCCCATACTAAAATATTTATCACGTGTTAATACGATCATATCTGAAGTCATGGCCGCTAACTTCCGCTCAAAATGTACTTTCAATAAATGGTTATTTCATCCTCGAAGTACATCCCGAATTGCTCACCTAGGTTACCAATGTCATCAATTGTTTTATATGTTTGTGTTACATTATTCCTATAGTTATTTTGTCTGTCTGTTCTTTGTATGACGTTACCGTCGTCAGCTAGACCAGCCTTCAGACATGTGAAGAAGTTATCGGGTACACAAATCCCTTAATCCTATTAAGGATATTACCATACCAAATATCATAAAGGCAAACTGTATCGAAGGCGGATGCGCGTCTGGGAAATGAATCTCTAATTATACCGTGTGAAAACTTTAATTCAACTTACACACAGTGGTTGTACCTTCAGCTTATAGTCCAAGCACTCGTCATAGGGAGAAGATGGGAAGGGGAGGGGGTGAGGTGCTGACTCTACACTATCACCGGAAGTGTGATGGCTGTTTAAAGTACGTCGGGGATTACTTTCCCAGTCAGTGTAGCCTATGGCTAAAAAGGAAAACTGCACAGTAGGCCTACTATTCGCTAGCTTCAACTCGATAGATTGTCAGTCGGTGAGTTGTCTGTCTCAGACGACCCAAGGGTATAACGTTTGCCTTCTACGCGTTTTCTAAAGAACTAATTCATTGACTGATTTTTGGGGGGAAGAAAAACTGGCCACACTAATAATAGTTTCAATGCTGTCCTATTTTGTTTGAAGCACTTTTAGGAATAGTAATACTTTTTAAGAAAAATCACCCAGGAAAGAACCTGGGTACGAAAACCAAACCGTGAACTGAACGACTGATCCCCTCTCGACCTCAGTCCCTTTGCATTGAGACTGTGACTGTGTGATCACTATTATATGAATAGCAATCAATAGCAACTACTTACCAGGCCGCTGTCCCAAGATCTATTGAAAACATTGTTTTGATGCATAGTATTGGTCGCCTCACATTCAAGACTAGCAAAAGTCTTACCACAAGAAAGGTACATGGCACAAACAGATGCGCGGGCTTCCGATGATTATGCCATGCACAGATCTGCTTCCAGAAGCATTTATTTCTTGCAGACGTCGATAAATAAAGTACCGTTGTTCAAACTGTCTGTTATACGATGTTGTTCATTGCTGAGTCCGTGTATACCCTTGAGGAGGCAATTACAGTTATCTCTAAATGACGGGGTGGTAACAACTAGCCTCCCCCCCCCACCCCACCCACCCACCTTCCCTAACTAAATGCGCTTTCGTCTGTAAAGTCGTAGCCTATATATTCTGGTCATGTGTTTACAGTTAACACTATACACGAAGACTTCTCCACTAGAACTCGCGGTATAGCAACTACGGATGTATGGTACACGACGGATAATGACAGCCCCTTCCCCGACCCCTCCCTCTTCCCTCTGTAATAACCGGTCTTAATTATCACTTTTAGAAAGGGGACCTTTAAATTCTGCTTCATGCATCATAAGCAACCTGATTTTCAATGCTAGATTAATATTGCAAACATTCAATTTGACTGATCCCGTCGACGTGACCACGAAAAGTGAAAAGACATTCGAAATCTCGATGTTTAGAATATATTCCCTCCGTTTACAGACTAGCTCATATTTAGAAGCCAGTCACTTTATTCATCTTCGTTATATTGACCTCGTCTTTACTTCCTGTTTACATACAAGAATCCTGCATTTGCACTTTTTCAATTTCGTAGCACTGTGGTAGAACCTGAACAAGCAAAGTTATTTACAACGTCAGTCAATCTTTTGGTTTACTTATATCATTTCTGGAGACCGCAAACTACAGGTTATGTTTATTTAAAACAAAAGTTGTCAGCTAATCCATATGGAAAAGTTGTGAGAGTGGAATGCGAGAGTATTGTTAGTAGCTGATAATTCTGTGCAGGCCGCGATATTTTTTTTCGTAGTACAGCGAGGGGAAAGTCATGAATTATTCATGATCTAACAGAAATTTCCTGTTGAGCAGAAATGAATTTTTCACTTGTTGTAACGTACAACTTTGCGCAAGCTCGTGATCACGTACACTGAATCATTGGCAGAAAGTTTTTTCCATCGTTGCACATGCGATTATGTTGAACGTATTTTTATAGGAAAAACATGACCGTAACCTCGTGTTTCTGTTCAAATGAAGATACCTACGAGAATGTCAGTGCCTTGGCTGACTTGGA
>JAIPMN010001524.1:0-27653 GCA_020650975.1 Apostichopus californicus | reverse complement strand
AGCGCGATGATTGGTCACCGAAAAATATCGCTCGCGACACTCGGCGACAAGCGACAAAAAGTTGAAATTATTTCAACTCGAAAAAATCGCGTCGCGTCGCGTCGCATCGTATCGCGTCGCGTCGCGTCGCGTCGCGTCGCGCGCCGGTGTGAAAGGGCCTAACTAATCTGATTGTTTTCAACTTTTTTATCGCGTCGTATCGCGTCGCGTCGCGTCGCGCGCCGGTGTGAAAGCGCCTTTACGTCATTATTGAAAGGTCACTCATGGTTAGGTCATTACAGTTCGTTTTTATGATATAGGAAGATGCTGCATATCAATGTCATAATCCACAAAAACGCAGACTTGTAAGTTGTAACAATATCATAACTAAGTGGATACTTTTTATCTCACCACATGTTGACATATTTAGGGCGCACAACCATGGACGCAGATCCTGGTGGGGACAGCGGGACGCGTCCCCACCAACTTTTTCAGTGGTGGGGACAATAGATACCGCAGCGACGTAGCCAGGAATTTGAAAGAGGGGGAGCACTTTTTTTGCGATTGATATGGATTTTCAAAGTTGTAGGCACAACAGTTATCTGAGCGGAGCGCCACCATCGGTTGGCGCGGAGCGTACAAGAAAAGAGGGCTTTACAAACCCCCAGATGGCCGAAAACGGCCCTTCCCGAGCCTCATTCTGGTTCCCTGGCCTCTTGCTAACTTGAGACACCTCATTTAATATCACTTTTTAACCCAAAAAACAAATGAGTTAAAACAGTACGTAATGCAATACTACATCACGTATTTAAAATTAGCAAGGTACATGTACAGAGTAGTCTTACTTTTCAACTTCTGATACTTGAAGATACAAAGATAGGCCAGAAATGTCTTTGATACAACTGTAGCTAGTAAATGATTAAGTTAGCATAATAAGAGAAGGCGAGAGCTATCCGACGATTGCCATCTGATGCAAATTTCTCAACTGTTTTCTCAACTGAAATATTATCTGCGTAAACGGGTTCTTAACTAGATGTTAAAAAATTGACAAGATCGGATCCTAGTCTTTTTCGGCGGGTAGAGTGTTGAATGAAACGGCACGCGATAGAAATGACAGCCTAGATGACAGAAGAATAGGTCACCTAATTTAGCCATATTCTTGCTACGTTCATTTCAATAGTTTTTCCTGTCTAGACTCTAAAACTCGTACAGCAAGCTTATGGATTTGAATTATGGGTGATTTAAAAAAAAAAAAGATTACTTGGCCAAAAAAAGTGTAGGCCCGGGCCTACACTACGCCCCTGATCATATGATATCATATTATCAGCAGATTTTGTTTCCTGTTTGAATTCTTTTACATGTTCTTTTACATAATATATCAGAAAGACAAACATAGTGCTCAAGTTTACAATTTTTCCAGTAAGATGATTCTTGTTTATTGTCCAATGTCTGGACTTTAATACATTTGACGAACTTAACTGATGGACAATATAAACTTTCATATTTTGTAATATAGCCAGATATGCAGTGGCCCCTAAAAACAAATATCGTTATCGCAGTGTAATAATTATTTATAGGAAGTGCGTATCACGTACGATTGCTAGCTTAGCTTCATAACATGCTGTTCGTGGAACGAATCATAGAAAGGATGAGAACGAACGTTGTGGACGTTGTTGTGCATATACGGTTCGTGACATTCCATAGAGTGCGGTTAGGTAGGCAATATGTATTTTATTACGCAGTGGCCAACTGTAGGCTTGTAATAGGCTATAGGCTAAATTTAGCTAATTGCATCTGCCAAACTAAGTAAGTAGTTGAATCAGTAGGCGTGAATGTTACTTCGATTATAATCGAGTTAACGGAGCTGACGAGTATTCAAGATCAAAAGAGCACTGACAAAATACCATGCTAAAAAAACGACAGTTTTAAACATTTTTTTTCGACACTGAAAGGGGGGAGCAGTCGCTCCCCCTGCCCCCCTGGCTACGTCCCTGATATACCGTGTCCCCACCAATTTGACTTGACCAAACGCTGCATTTCAAATTCCTGTATTGAACTTTGGCGCAGTTTGATCCAGCATTGTGCAAATGACATGCAGCAGTTCTCATTTTGTGATATTTATCCACAGTTGTTAAATATTGGACGGAAATCGCATTTGCGGCAGTCTATAATTGTTTTCTGGGAGAGGACCCCAGACCCATCGTATATCTTGAGTCTATATACTTGGGATTATTTGTCCCCTGGTTTTTTTCTGCAGACGCCCATGTATTTCCCAAACTAAATTTCTAAGCCATGAGATCTAAAATTTAAGGAGGCTTGGGAGCATCATTGGGCCTGGGAAGTGTTATTTCCGGCGATCTGGGAGGTATATTTGCCCAAAAAAATTCTTGTACGCTACGCGCGAACCCATGTACGCACTCCGCTTACATAGTATCAGAGAACAGACACGCGTCCCGTCCATTATCCAAGACTGATCTGCGCCCATAGGCACGACACAGCAAAATGATATTTCAGAACTTTGCAAAAGTTACTGACTCATCTCAACATGCTGCCTAATGGATTATATGATGACATGCCAAATGACGCAAAGATACGCCCCCCCCCCCATGTAGGTTACGGTGTCATTATAACATAGGTTAAGGGTGCAGGGTAAGGTTGAGATTGGTCAAAGCATACTGTGAACCTCATATCGATATGCAGGGCTCGAAATTTATCTACAGAGTTAGGATTAATGCACATTAGAGGTTATACCTTTTCCTTTTTAGGTCTCACTGCCAACTCACTGCCCCCCCCCCTGCCATTTCCATGCCCTCGTTATCTCAAATACTATTTGATACTATCATCTAAAAAGCAATAATCAAGATTATCTGCATGAATCTATACTAACATCTTATTTCAAATGTAATTAGACGAAAATCCACTCAGTTTGGCTTAAAGAGTACATTTTGGTATGTATTTATACCATCATTGGGTAATGTCAACATCTGGCAAAAGTTTAAATTCGTTTTGGAATCATTAAGTAAATGGCTCAATGTGGTGAAAAGCAAAATCTAAGAAACAATATTAAGTTTATGCATTATAATTAATTTTTTAAATCTAATTTTGAGTCAAAAGTTGTTATTGAACAACACCCTTGCCAGACGACACACCTTGCTGTCGGCGGGGAATCGAACCGGGGATCTCATGACTGGGAGACGCCGGCGTTAACCACTAGGCTATACACGGCTATACACTAGGCTAT
Source organism: Apostichopus californicus (assembly GCA_020650975.1). NCBI lineage: Eukaryota > Metazoa > Echinodermata > Holothuroidea > Aspidochirotida > Stichopodidae > Apostichopus > Apostichopus californicus. The sequence continues at coordinate 24,433 of JAIPMN010001524.1, read as the reverse complement.
ACACGGCTATACATTATACTAGGCTATACACTAGGCTATACACTAGGCTATACTAGGCTATACACTCCGCCTTAATGATTATGAATAAATGAGAAACTGTATCTTACCGAAGACATTTTCAAATCGCCTCTATAAACTATATTGGCCGGTCCTAGCTGTCTGTATTAGTTATGTAATGATATTGGTAATTTAACTTCCTTTATAGCCAATCTTCTCACAGGTCGATCTATATGCTTTGACTGTCGATAGCGCTGTAGGGTTGTCTATATCTTGTTGAGTGGTTTTATAACCAGAGCTGTACCGTAGTTACCGTTGAACAACTACTATGCTGGTAGTCAGGGATTAAATAATGAATGGAATTATGAGGTCAAGTCTTTGTAACCTACAACGCTTCCCGTGCTGAAATTGAAAGTGCCATATACTCCGCTTCTGCAGTTGATTGTATTACGCATGTCTGTTTCTGGCTTCTCCATGTGACGTCAGCTCTGCCAACTTATAAGAAAGTTTGTTTGTGGTCATCAGTGTATACTGCCCCTTTAGCTCTCGGTTACCTTCCTCTTAACCTTTTTTTTAATTATATATATTATCGTATTTTACTTAAGCTTTATTATATTCCACTTAAGCAGAATTGATACAAGCTTAAGTTCAACTGGTGTTTGTCTATATCATATTTTATTTAAGTTAAATTAAATTCACTTAACTTCACTTTTTGAATCCTGAGATATTTGGGTAAGTAATATGTCATTCATGGTTTAACAATCCAGGCCATGTCCTGTATTTTCTTTAGTTCCACCTGTTTCTTTGCACCATACCGGTTCCATGAGCACTGTTCTTCTGTGACAGACCGCTGGGTGATTCCAGTCCTTCAGGCCAGGTCCACCTTGAAGAGCATAGCTCCAATATGGTTGCAGGAAGATCCAAGCCTGTGATAATGATAGGTCAAAATAGTGAATATTCTAATACATTAACTGCATACATAGCATCTGTGGCAACAAAACAATATCGAAACAAATGGAAGAAGAATCAGTTTATAATTGGCAAGTGTACATGTACTACAATGTTGCTAATGAAGTCTATGTAGGCCTACAGCTTCAAATTCACCTTGAATTTCAGCAGTTCTGTTCAGTAATTTGTTTCATTTGCTTGTCATTTGATAGGCTAGGGTATTATTTGCCCTGTTTATTGGCCAAATATAGATACTTCATGAGCGCATGTACATTGTACATGCCATGAGTCCATGACCTAAATAACCTGATGTTATTTTGTTAAAATACTAGGCCTACTCCTGTCACTTATACGCAGCAAAACAGGTGCAATATCCACGAATGACTTTCCCTGTTAATTTCTCAAGACATATTCAAGCTTGCCATGAAATGCAGAGCTCCCAACTGACCCGCAATTCGCGGGTTGGACCCGCATTCTAACTCCCAAACCCGCTGACCCGCGCAAGCGTCCGAAAAACCTGCATTGTAATTGTCAAGTATACTTAAAAAAAATTGCATCAAATTTTGACTTAGCAACCATCATTTCTTTCGCATTTAGCATAATAGATTATAAAACCTCCTTTACAGCCATGATCATTTGAACCTCAAATTAGCCTATATTCCTCTTCATTGGGGCGAGCAGCGAACATTTTCACGCCACTGGAAAGAATGAATTATCACCTACTATTCAATTTATTGATGTTACACACAAAAAAATGCATATTTCTCAGCTCTGGAAAGCTCTGGAGCTCTGGAAATGCATAAAATCAAGTCAAGAAATGATGGAAAAAACGAAACACTCAGTGTGCGGTACTAACTGTTTGCATCACTAAGGTAAGCGAATCCCTCAGATCTAGGCCCTAGGTAAAGATGGTACACGAAACACTCAGTTTGTTGTACCAGGTGTTTGAATCACTGTGTCTGTGATGTTGTAAATGAAACACCCTGCATGGAATTCCAAGTGTTTGAATCACTGTGTCCTGGTAAGTGAAACCCTCAGAATGCGATACCAAGTTTTGTTGTCGAAACACATTGGAATAACCTCAGCCATAAGTGACCTTTGACCTGTACTGGCAAAATGCAAAATGAATAATAATGGTGTCGAGTTAATATTATAAATGGTCATATGTTGCAGAAGCAGAGCTGCAGGGTCAACCGTGTCAATCGTACCTACTGGTTACACAACACAGTCTCTTGAAAATGGACGAAGGAAGACTGTTTCCAGAAATTCGAAAACTAAGAAAGAAATTAAGGCAAATCGAAAACCTGCAAAATGCTCAACGACCACTTACTTCTGATGAACAAATAAAGGTAGATTTTTTTAAGTAGGAATTGAATGACTTCTCATGGACAGCCTATCTGTGTAGTATGGTGTGTTTCAGTGCTAGGCCTAATGTTATACTGTCCAATACTGTATAGTGAGTTACGAATGTCTATATTAATAGTACACAGGCTAATGTGTACGTGTCATGTGAGTAAGAACATGATTCAGTATTTACGTTGTCCCCAGATTTCCTGGACAAAATATGGTCACTTTAGCTACATGTGAGACATGTATGGTTTGTAGTTGAGATCAAACAGGAAAAGCTGTATTACAATCAGTTGCTGATCATTTTTGTCATTTGTTTTTACAGTGTTTATTTGATACAGTTAATGCCAATGTACAAAGTAGGCCCATATGCAGCAGCATGGGATACAGTTGTGACAAGAATGAATCATAATAATTATTTTCCTGATATCTCCCATAGATTCAAAGTAAAAAGGAATTGAGGCAAACTCTGCAGGAAAAATTGAAGCAATATAAAAATATCTCTGCTACAGAGGACCTAGGAAAGAATCGATTTGAAAGAGAAACAGTGAACACTGGACAAACAGGCCCTGAGGAACTGCTGGCACAAGAGCCTGTCAAAAAACTGAATAAGAAAGAAAGTGAAGAAAAGGAAGACCCCTTGATTCAATCTCCTCCAAAGAAGGATTTATTACCCAAAAAGAAAATCACAGGCACACTGACAGTAGAACAGCAAATTGAAAAATATAAAAACAGTGAAGTCAAGCCCAGTGAAGAAGATGAAGCTACTTTAGAGATGCATAAACCTGCCTCAGGCAGCAGAGAGTTTCACCAATCAAAGACTCTCGATGGAGCAGGTGATAGAAGGAAGAAAGACAATGAGACTACCCAAGACAAGGGTTTGATTTGGTTTTAAGTTTACATAAAATAGTTATCTTTCACAAAACAGAGAGTAAAAAATAGTAGAATGTGATATTACAGGTCAAATTTTGAATTAAATAGTCTTTTAGTTTGACAAAATGAGGTTAATTTTGATAAGGTAAAAAAAAAAAATTAATATCTTCAAGGACGGATGTGAGTGGGTGTTGTAAAAGGTCCATAATGTCTACACTGCTGTCTTACTCTAGTAGAAAGAAACCATTTCTTTAAGGGTTAAAATCATAGGCTAGGCCAAACACCATTAATTTCAAAACTCCTAACAGGGATATCAGTCAAGAATTTTTTTTTTCTTTCTTCGTTTTGGAAAATTGATCAGGTTTATCAGAGATTGGTATTGCAAGGGGAATAGTAACTACAGATTACAGATCATAAGAATTCTAGTCTATACTCAGTTTATTCTGACAATAAGCCTATAAATGTCTTGAACTAATGTAGCTGGTTTTAGCAAATTGCTTTCAAAAAAGACAATAGTAACATTTCTTTCCGTCATCTGTTTCCAGAACCAGTTTTATCCTCATTTTACAGCACAATTACTGATTTCTAAATCCTTATTTCACATTGAATTTTGTAGTGAAGAAGAAGAGACCGAGTCGGACAGAAGAATCACCTGGAGAGGTGAACCCTTGGGATAAAGTCAAATTTTCTGTGCTGGACTTGACAGGGCACAACGATATAATCTGTTCCATTGATTGTTCTAAAGACTCAATAGTTTCAGGCAGGTAAGGAATTATTCTTTCAAGTGCAACCATCTAAACAGTCTCAGGGATGTTTGTAAATTTACTCGTTTTGTGGCACTGTATGAAATATTACAGATGGAAATTCTTTGCTATGTGTTTCACAAATGTATCTGAAATAAGATATTAAATTTTTCAGTAGCTGACCAGTAGAGAATTCTAAAAAGAACTTTGCACTTTGTGTTAACTTGGTCCTTTATGAAAAACTTCTTATACAACAAAACTAAATTCAACTAAATTTTAAAATGCTTTGCAAACCATTCTCTTGGAGTTGCTCCTCCTTTAGAATTATTTGTGGATATTGAGAACAGTTATAGGTATTTATCTTTGACCATCACCGAACCATGTTGGTCCATCTAGTGTATTTAGGGATGATAGAGACAATGGGACAAAGGGAATACATAGAACTGTTCATTTTCAGAAAGTGGAACTTTGTTTAAGCTGCTTATCTGAGGAACCATGACAAATGGGAAGGTTTCACCGAGCTATTTTTGCCAAAAATTGTTTCATTAATTAAAAAATTAATTATTGAAAGTATCAAACAATTTATCTGCTGAAGACAGATTTCATTCATGTATTCTGTTACACAGTGTCTCTTTATTTTAAGCAAGTCAATGTGGGAACGCTCTGTAATGCATATACAGTACCAACGAAGCTCTCCGTCCTTGAAGAACAGCTGATCAAACATATAGGTTTTATATCCTAGACTCCAAGATTAATATTCCTTCAAACATTAAACCACAGAGTACCTGACGCAGAATAGTCACATCTTGTTATGTTCACTACACTTAATGATAAACTTGATGATCAACAGTTATCAAATGGCTGTCAATTTGACTAAAGATGACGTCTTATGAAATGAATGTGTGATCTTTTCGTGATTTTTTACAGCCGTGATACTTCCATCAAGGTTTGGGATGCCAGCACTGGTGAAGAAATCAGAAGTCTTGGAGGGCACACAGATAGCGTAACATCTGTCGAACTGTTACCGCTAGAGGAGTGCGACACAATTGGTAGGTGAATTAAAACATTTAATAATATGTTTTGCTTGTAGCATTTTACATTACATTGTAACCAGTTGATGGAGAGTAAGAATAAAACATATGCTCAAAGGATGAGTGCTTCATTCCTTGCTGGAGGCGAAAGGAATCTATGTGATGGTGATGGCGTGTGTATGTAACACTTGCTTTTAAACACTGTATGCCTGGTATGTGGATCTGTCTTATTCACTAAAAGAACCCCATTCTTTTTGTGAAGGTCCAAGGTTATTTGAGGTCAAAAGAGGTCAAAGTCTGAAAACCTGTAAGCTTGACAACTCACTAAGTACATCTTTGTGGAGCTTCATACTTAGTATGTAGATCCAGCTTGGTGAGTGCAAGAACCCTATTGAAACTGGAGAGGTCAAAGGTCACATGTGGTCAACATACATGTGTCAAAGTTTGTCATCCTTGTAAACAAACTAACTCCAAATTAAAGCTACAATTAATCTGTGAGTTCTCCAATGCTATGATTGTCTTTGGTGAACATAGTTTAGTCAATTTCAGATCAGTTTACTTTTGTGAAGGGGTCAATATACAAAAGGTCTGACATAATCCTCAACACTACTGTACTTGTCAGCCAGGAAATGAAATCTGCTTACAAGAGCTGATACTCTTGTGTTTGGTGACTCTCAAGTGGCCCTTATCAGTTTCTGCACTCTGAGCTTTATGGGTCAACAAGTTATCTCAAATGGTCTCAAAATTGACCTTTTTCTCTGTGATTTATAGTAGATGACTTTGACCTTGACAGCAAGTTGTGCAAATATTCCACAGAGTACAAACAATGTCATGTAACTCTCATTCATTAATAACATTAATTAGAGGGATGGTTGGTGGCAGAGCTGATTTGCTAGCTCAAAATTTGGTAAAAGAAACTATCCTTTTGCTCAAACATCTATGTGTCTATATTTCACATAGGAAGAATGTTCTTTCTGGATATTGAAACATTTTGGAACAGAAGTTCTATGTTGTAGAATCTTTACCAGTGAATTAATTGGATAATGCCCACAAGGGAGTGCTAAAACTAAGAGATGGAAATCTCTGAATGTTTCTGTTTCTCACATTATAGTTCTTGACAAATTTATCTCAACTTGCTCTAAATTAGTCAATTAGGAATGCAGAATTTTGAGCAAATTATACAGCGGGATCACAAAGCCATCTGGCTTTCTGGTTCTCAGAAAGGTGTCAATTTAGATGCAAACAATATCGCCAGGTTTCAAACTAGAAGAAAATACTTGGAAAAGGCTGATATGGAACATTTCACCAGCAACTTGAGTGAATGTGGTTAGAACTGGAATATCTTTAAAGTTGGTAATGAATATATACAAAAATCAGATACTTTCAGCATTATGAACACATCAGTTTCTCTTCTTGGTGAACCAGCCGGCATTATGTTCATTTCGTTTTTTCTGACAGCCAAAGCTTACAATCAACAAGGAGAGACAGGGTTGATCCTGAGTTGCTCGTTAGATTGTTCGATCAAATTGTGGGCTTTGAAGTCTGGACATCTATTGAAGTCCATCTACACGTTCAATGGCATCATCAGTATGAGCTACATAAGAGGCAGACGTTTGACCGTGACCGGGTACACAGGGGGCAAGATAGAATTATGGGATATCCTCTCTGGGGAATCAATATTCTCTATCATAGGCCATGGAGAGGCAGTAACCGCTCTGATGGTAATTAACTGATAATAATCCACAGTCCTGGCATTTAAAGGGTATTGTGGGTAGAGGTGACTTACCAACACATGAGGTAGTTTTTAAGTATATTCAACTGAAGGAGCAAGTGCGGTCTCTGACATGGTTGAAATGTGAACGAAACTTGAAAAAATAGATACTTGTAAATATAGTCAATCTTACAAATATGAAGTATATATATGAAATATATCTACATTGAAATATCAAGCAAACAGTAACAAGTAATTGTACCAGTTTTTGTTTTTGGTGATAAATAGCATGTCCCGTTCTTTGGCAGAAGAATTATACTTCCTTGCATTCATTCAGAAAAATAAAACCAGGTCATTGAATGGAGACAAGTGTTTGTGGATGTTTACAGTCATGAAGGTAGACAGGTACAAACTTGATCGTTTGAATGTTGTAGCAGTCAGTGTTACAACTAATGTTTACTGCTTTTCAGATAATTTCTGTTACATTACAAGTTAGCTTTGCCTCTGAAGAAGATCGAAAGGTCTCGAAGCCCTCAAACTTTTCTACACACTTAAAATGGCAATGGATATTTATTGGTCATTTAACATGTCACACTGTATGGCCTCTACAAAATCATCATCATCAGCAAGTGTTTAGGCCTATTGTTAGGTAATTTGTTTGATTTGGCAATAAACATTAAAAAATACTTATACAATTTTTGTGTGAGAACATATTCAAGGATATTCATATAGAAAAATAGAGGCAGAACAGTTGAGTGAATCTGGAGGGAAATAAGCAAGTTTGGTAGAATTTTATTATTTTAGTTAATTATATGGTAACGAACCAGTCATAAGGTGACAGTACGAATTAGGCATAAGTAGTTGTTGTTGTTTTTGTGTCATCCGCACAGGTATCAGAGGATAAAATCACAACTGCATCGGCGGATGGAATGATAAAAGTATGGGAGCTTAGGGAAACTAAACTCCACCCAATATTTGTCTCTGAGAACGTCAAGCCAGAATTGCCACGAATGAAATTAATCAGCAGGAAAATACATACAGTGGTTGAGAATGAGAATGTGATATACTACGGGGACAACGGGCTGAATGTGAAAGTCTTAGACTGGAGGAGAGGTAAAGTATCGTTTTTTATTAATTCGATCTTATTATTTTGCGTGTGTGCATGTGTGTACAAATGTTAACGTATTCTTTATTTTAAACAGTAACCATTATTGTGATGAACAAATATGCCAAGATATGGAAGAAAACATGTCTGTCCTGGTTGCAACGTGTCAAAGTGTTAATACCGTGTAAACGGATGACAAATTTATCCAATATCTTTAAAATGTTTTCAGAAAGGAGGCATCTCTACATTCAAATCTCTCTCTCTGTTCAAGTTGTCATAGTGATATATCAGTGATGAATACTGCATTGGTGACAATGCTAGTGTTAAATGGATGTTACAATGTTGCCTTACTGTAGCTCCACATTTGGAAATATCATGTTCATCAAGGAAGACCAACACAATGACTTTTCATATATTCATTTTTTTTGGAAGTTAGCATGAATATTCATGAGTTTTCAGAATATTCATGACACTTGTCTGGAACTATTCCTCATTTCCAGGTTTCTGCTTCACTCAACTTCATCAACATCGAGCTGTACTAACTACTTATTGCATAAACATTCTGGGACAACAATGGTTGCCATAGATATTCAAAGATCTCCCCCTTCTAGTCTAGTTATGTTTCTTTACAGTAGCTCCACATTTAAAATATCACCTTTATCAAATAAGACAAAACAAAGTAGTGAATTTAACAATTAACGTAACCACAAATTTCAGATTTGTATATTTAAACAAATCCTTTCCATCAGTCTTTGCCACATTTGAATAATGTTGCTTGCATTATTCGGTGCAGTGTTGTTCTACTCTGAATTAAGATGTTAATTGTATGAATGTATTTGTGATCTATCGAAAGTTCCTGGTGTAAGTTCCTGTCAATATTCAAGACCCATTGTCTGAGGGCAATGCCTCATTTCCAGATCTGTGCTACACTCAACGTCTCCAACAGCAATCAGTAACCAATTACCGCATTAAAGGTGCTGGTAGTACAGTGGTCACCACCGGTACTCAAAGAGACCTCCCTCTCTTCTGTCTTATACAGTACCTACACTTTAATTTAAAGGTCAGGAGTGGGATATATTCTCAAGTACCAGTTGTTCATGCAATATAAAAACTTGATATTTCCTTGACAGTGTGCTGGTCTTATTCAGGTCAGTAATAAAGTTTTCAAGTTTTCAATTTTTCAAGTATGCACGTTTGGTCATCAACATCAGGGTTTTGATGATTAATAAAAACTCAATCTGTTATTAATATATAATCGGTTAATTTTTAAATGCAGTCATCATGCCGCAACAGTCGACTCTCCTTCTTTTAGATAAACTTAACTTTTCTCTTTCAGGTGTCGTACATAAGATTAGAAATCACAAGGAGGACAACGCCTATGGCTTTGTCGATAGCATTCATGTCACATCTCCATCTAGCTATCTGATCTGTTCTGGATATGACCTTGATTTAGGAAATGGCTACCTTAATAGTAAGTGATAACCAGTAAATTTGAAACTACCTTTGGGTGAAGAGGCTCACTATTACTAACTGTGCAAGAACTCTCCATTATATTGTTCTGTTTGAATAACAGGAAGAACATTGCTGCATATTGCACACTCCAGCAACAAACCCCAAAACACTCCAGCAACAAACCCAAAAACACTCCAGCAATTAACCCAAAAACACTCCAGCAACAAACCCAAAAACACTCCAGCAACAAACCCAAAAACACTCCAGCAATTAACCCAAAAAGAAACAAAGGGAACAAAGAAGAAGAAAAAACAAAGAAAACAAAAACCAGAGAGAATAATAAAGAATAAAGAGAGCAAAGGGAAGCCAGAAGGCTTAGTGATTCTTTGCAGAATTGCTGGTGGATAGAGCAACAGAGCAAACTGTGTCCTGTATTAAAAGTCAAATACCAGAACATCAGAAAGGAGGAAGTGGAAAACCCTCTCAGCCACTTGAAAGGGCAAGGTCAGATCCTGTGATAGGTAGTGACATGGACAAGCCATCTATCAAAGATATGGCGCTCAAAATTTAAACAATGACCTGAGGGTCATTTTGGAGGAAGTTGTTGGATCTGTCATATTGTTTCTCCCAATTTCATTTTTGGAAATTAAAGACTTAACGTTGCCTGTCCCAGGCTTTCACTTATAATGAGTGATTAAATATTCTATCTGAAATATAGAACTGGGACTAACAGTAGGTTTCAGAAATGGTGACCAATACGGTAGAATATTTCAAGTAGCCGCAGTTGTGCAATGTAAAAGCTCTCCTAGCGATGTAATTTAGATGAAATTGCAGAAGAATGCACACTCCCTCCTCAACACATGTTGAAAGGAAAACCATTGTGACCTATGCAACGTTTGGGGAGGAAGGTTTTAAATCTGTCAGTACTTGTTTTGCCTAAATGCTGGTAGTGCACATTATGGGGCAACAATCACCTAACTACAATTTTCACCAATCCTGTACTTGGGTAAGTTATTTAACTTAACATATTCACCACTGACTACCTCCAGTGACCTTTGTATAAACAAAAGGGTTTTGTACTCAATAGGATGGATCCATGTAAATTGAAGCTTCCCATTTTTAGTTCGAGAGCTTACAAGGTTTTCAGACTTGACCTCTGTTGACCTCAAATGATCTTCCACCTCCACAAAAAACAACAGGGTCCCTATTGTCAATAAGGTGCATCCATGTACTACATATATATAGAGTTCATCCAACCACTGGTTTGTGGGGTTAATGTGCTTACAAGGTTTTCAGACTTAAAGTTATGTGACTGAATGATGTCCAAGGTTTTCAGACTTTCAGATAAGGTTTTCAGACTTAAACTTATGTGACCTCCAATGATCTCCACCACCTCCAAAAACAATGAGTTTCTACTCAATAAGGTGCATCCACATACCATATATGAATTTCATCCACTTTATAGGTTTTGAGTTATCTTGTCTACGAGGTTTTCAGAATTTGACCTCTGAACTCAATGAGAAACAATAGGGTCCCTCTTCTTATACTCTTCATTCCCATACAAATATGAAGTTCACCAACCATATAGCTTTTAGTTATTGTGTTTACAAACCAAAGCATCACACACAGTCCACCACCATCACATAGATTCCTTTTGCCTCTGGCAAGGAATCAAAAACTAAAATTGTAAAACATGCACTTTACATGTATGTATAAGCCAATAGACCCATAGCCCTTTTGGGAACCTTAACCAGCACAAAGCAAAATTAACCTTGAAGCAATCAAAATTGTGTTATCTAACTAAATTTTTTTATTCACCCTGCCAGTTTTCTCGTTAGAACAAGAAAAGTATCTGGCCACACTGATGGATGACAATGTTAGCAGAATATTCACCATGGCAACCAGTACAACTCATGAAGGTAGAACAAGATTGGTCACAGGTGGAGCAGAACTGAAAGTCTGGGATGTACTCCCGAGTAGTCATAGGACTAAGTAAGTACATCTTTGAGAAATACACTTAGTTTATGCTGTGCTCGAGTTACAAGAAGTCACTAGAAATTGAGTTTCCGTAATCCCAAGTATCATAGGACTAAGTAAGTACATCTTTGAGAAATACACTTAGTTTATACTGTGCTCTAGTTACAAGAAGTCACTTGAAGTTGAGTTTCAAGCAGTGTTGAGAAGGAGTACTTTTATCCGACTATCTGTGGTTCCGAGTATGAACTATTACTGACCGACTACTGCAGTTTAGGATCTGAGTACCGATGTCTGAGAGCAACATTTTAGAATCAAAGTGACAACTATAAGAGTACTGTGCGAGTACTTCTGTTGTATAAATATGCAAGAATCTTATGGTTAAAACTGCTCCCTGACGATCATTGCTCGCAAACAGTATAACAGTTGAATGTTTGACGACATCTCTCATATCTTGTTATTGTTTTCACAAGTTCAGAATGTCTCATTATATTCAGAAATATTCTGATATTGAATTGTAGCAGTAGCAAGCAACTTCCTACCATGCACTCAGGGGTGTTAGAACACTACTACTACGTTTAGAACGTTGACATAACTTTCTCGTTTATTCTTACGCTTTTCATCTTTGTAAGTACGTTGTAATGCACTTGGCTACATGTTTGATACTGCCGCAGTAGAGACAATTTAGTATGTACTATAGAGTACCGTAACTGAGTACCGTTACAGAGTACTATTATAGAGTACTATTACGGAGTACTCTTACAGAGTACTATTATAGAGTACCATTATAGAGTACCGTTACTGAGTACCATTACAGAGTACCATTACAGAGTACCATTACAGAGTACTATTACAGAGTACTATTATAGAGTACTATTATAGTCCTATTACATAGTACTATTATAGAGTACCGTTACTGAGAACCAATACAGATAACTATTATAGAGTACTATTATAGAGTACTATTATAGAGTCCTATTACATAGTACTATTATAGAGTACCGTTACTGAGAACCAATACAGATAACTATTACAGAGTACTATTATAGAGTACTATTATAGAGTCCTAGTACATAGTACTATTATAGAGTACCGTTACTGAGAACCAATACAGATAACTATTATAGAGTACCATTACAGAGTACTATTATAGAGTACCGTTACTGAGAACCATTACAGAGTACCATTTCAGAGTACTATTATAGAGTACTATTATAGAGTCCTATTACATAGTACTATTATAGAGTACCGTTACTGAGAACCAATACAGATAACTATTATAGAGTACCATTTCAGAGTACTATTACAGAGTACTATTATAGAGTACTACAATAGAATACCAATAAGATGGAAAAATTATGCGGCTTCCTTTTGTAACGTCAGTTCTACATAACTAATTTAGTTTATCTTGTGTAAGTACTCCTAAAGTACTCATCCTGAGTGAGTATGCATACTTCAATCAAGTATAATCACTATGAGATCATGCCGGTACTTTATATTAAGTGCAAGAAACGACTCGAGTATTGCATCACTGGTTTCAAGATGAATCTGGCGCTTGGCTTTAGTGAATCAAGAAGAGTCTTGAGCAGTTTTTGAAAAGTAGAGTCAGTCTGTACTTTGTGATTGTTCAATTTCTGTGGATGGTAGCACTTGAAGGGAGGTGGGTGTACTGTTTCGTCTCCAGTAAGCTTCTATTTGCAGTGTGAAAACATGTTAATTCCTAGTAAGTCTTGTCCATCATTATTTAATATTTACTTTATATATAGAAAAACACTGTACACATAGAGAAGAAAGAAAAACAAACAAATGGACAACCACTATAGTATCCCTAACTTTACATGCTGAAGTGTGGGGGACATGTTTACTACAACATAACACTTCTGTTTCCTTAAATGAACCTATCTTACAGAAAGTATGCCTCTATTTATATTAATAATGCATGATTCAAAAAGGGAATTTATCTGCCTAATTATTTCTGTTTTGGAATATCATTCTCTTTTCCCCCTTTTTTGGATCATTTTATCTTCGTCTTCCTCTAACCTTAGGGACAAAGTGGTGGCAGCATTCTATAATCAAGCATTTTCCAGGAGAGTGTTCGATTCCGAGGATGAATCAGCCGATGAGGACAGTACTGATGGAGAAGGGGAGGATGATGACGAGAGGCAGCCGAGATGGTCAGGAGGTGATTTAGAACACTCAGAGGAAGCAAGTGGTTCTTGGTGTTCCATCTCTTAAAAAACAATGCGCTCTCCATTTTCAGCATCTATCAGTCAAACACTACAGATTAAAAGATGGTCGTGTCAGCATGCATTCTGACTTTTTTTTGTACAATGGGACACCATCTATTTACTTTACTCCTCCTCCTCAGCTGTCACCTAGCAGGCTATGAGGTGGACTGAGTATCTCCTAGCAGTAAATACAACCAGACATGTAAATACATCCTTGATCGTATGTCTTCCATATAAAGAGGAACATATAAGCAATATGTTAATTGCTTACTAGATTGCTACTAGATTTGATCTGTGTTTGACCTTAGAGCACTGTGCTCATAACTAGTTTAACATGCATCACTAGCATGACCTTCACCCTGTGAACAGAGCATAGAACAGATGGTACAAGGTAAAAGTGAACTTAAAATGTAATTTCTTGATATTGGAAGCCAAAAGGTGTGCTTTAGTTTAAATGATTTGTAATTGTGTTTTTTGAACTAAACTCACTTAGATAATCCAAAACAATTGCAAATTCCACTTTCAGTGAATTCAGTGAATAACTTGGTAACCCTGATAGTTTCCAAATGAATATGTAACAAATATGCAAACATTTTCCAACTGATGACAAACAAGAAGCAAAATACACTGAACATAAGTTTATTTTATTTTATTTGTTTCGACCAAAAGGGTATTCATTAAGGGAGATATATGATATGATGAAGTATGTGACAGACGATTAATGACAATATTAGTAAAAAGCATGAACTTGAAAAATGTACTTTGATATTAGTTAATGAGGAAAAAATAATAATTAAATCAGAATATTTCCTCCGATGATGTAAACTTGCCAATATTAAAAAAAAATAATAATATCTTCACATCTTTTTTTCTTTCTTTCTTGAATGATGCTGACAATTTTATATTGAATGGCATAATTCTGGAGTTGAATATTCATGTATACATCAAAGGTGTAAACTTGTGTAAAATACTAAGAAAACACAATTTATCCAGTTTTTCTTGTCTACTGTCGGTGGTAACATTTTTTTTGACCCAAAATATATTAATAGATTGAAATGATTTCCAAGAATTTTCGAAGTTTATATAATGGCAGGCAGAAAGAAGTAATATATAAGTATGATCTCAATTTTTGCCCAAAACTGTGGCTGATAAAGTTTTGTGACATGAAAGGGGATATTGTTGGGGGAAAAAAACAATTTCTGTGACATTCGTTGTTAACTATCACATAGAATTCAAACGCATGTGAATATCACATCATTTTCCAGGGACAACTATGACACTATTTAAGTGGAGCACTCAAATCATACAAGCAAGAATAATGTTTGCCATGAGCCTCTCAGATACCGGAAACAACACTTTCCAAACATTAAAAGTTGCAAAAAACACTAACCTTATTCAAGTCATTAGAGGTGGAAAAAAACATGTCTCTGTTGTGTACAAAAAGCTGGTAAAATCAAATTCAGTGTCAAAGTCGAATGCACAATGTATGTATGAAGACGTACAAATGATCTGGCTTTTTGCCGTACAATGCAAAGCGCCCTCACTTTTTCAAGGCTTCACTGCGTCCTAGTTCAATTTCTGACAAAAACCAATACTTGACTAGAGAAGTGGATTAAATCGCGAGTGACCCGAGTAAACTCATTACAAAAGCACAATGGAAACTAAATCAGCTTGGAGAGTGATCCTAACCGACACAAGCACCCTTATGAACTCCTTGATCATCTCAAATTTTGAATATATTTAACAGAGTTACTGGTATAACAACCTGCTGCCATGATCCAGGTTTGACAACAACCATTAACGCTGCATACTTCCATTATAAGACTGCCAGTAAAATCTCATAATGTTACAAACTGTATAAATTGAAAGGATTACACCTTACCATGCAGGGTTTCAATTTTCTAGGTCGTGTCAATTTGTTATATCCTATGTGTTATTATTTTAATCATGTACCATACACTTTTAGAGCTGCTCTCCTCTCCAACGACTGACTTCCAGTATGTAGTATTATTACCTACGATCATCCAACTCATGATTCAGAGGGTAGATAACGAGCAAATGCAACTATAGTTTATAAAATTTATCATCGCTGAATTAATTATGGATGACAACTGTAAATACCAACGATAATTACAACGATCTTGGTTAAGAACATACGCAAACATTGAAAGCCACATTACAATGTTACCATGCTATGGCATAGTTCTCTTGCGCTATTAGCAGACTAAGATTACAGAAGAGGTCAAAGGTGATGAACAATGCACACACAATCACCAAGCTGTCATCTCATACTTTCTACTGAAATAGACAAATCTATTAAATTTTGAAAGTCACATTACAACGTTACCATGCTATGAAATACTTCTCGTGCGATATAAGCAGACTAAGATTACAATAGAGGTCAAAGGTGATGAACAATGCACACACAATCACCAAGCTGTCATCTCATACTTTCTACTTAAATAGACAAATCTATTAAATTTTGAAAGTCACATTACAACGTTACCATGCTATGAAATACTTCTCGTGCGATATAAGCAGACTAAGATTACAATAGAGGTCAAAGGTGATGAACAATGCACACACAATCACCAAGTTGTCATCTCATACTTTCCACTTAAATAGACAAATCTTTTAAATTTACAATAAATCAAACAAATACCATAAACAGTACAAAGTTTAAACTTATTTTGGGACATTATTATCAATGGATTATATTTAATACATTCTTGGTCACTTATGTTGTTTCCTCAAGAGTGTCCTTGGAGGCCGGTCAACTTGGCTTCATTTTGGTTTAAAATACAGAGGTCTGGAAGGCAAAGAGGATTCAAGGAGGATTTTTATAATACTTGGCAGGACATTGCCAAGAAAAACGAAAGATGTGCCTTGATGACCAAATTTCTGATCCCACAACCAAAAAGACAGACAAGAATCATTACATGTCACAGACTCTACAATACTTAGTCAAATCTTTGCTTTTCAATGGATAATTCAGACACCTCTTAAAGTCACAGAATCACAGACTTCATTTCTTTGAAGATTATGGCAAATTCCAGCTCTGGTCACACTGACTACAAACTCCAAACGTAGCTATAACCCCTCATCCAAATAGAGGGGGCTCTTTAACTTCTGTACAATTCCAAATAAAATTTACATAGACAAATTATTTTCTTCTCTCAACTTGAATCACAAACCGAAGAATTATACAACCAATCTCGAAAATATCATCTTTTAAAAACAAGGCAAAGATATTGGCATTGAAGAGCAGGGAGGAGGGGGGGGGGGGTTGAACGAATAGAAAAAGAAGTCAATTAAAATTAAACCACTTCCCTGAGGTTACCTTAATAAATCTACTTTGAGAAACCAAACATATAAGGCAGCTTTTGGATGAAGACAAAGAATGAAAGAATAATTTTTGCAGCCAAAAAATGAAAAGAGAAAAAAAACAAAAAAAACCCCAGAGAAAACCAAGCAAAAAAGAAAGTAAGATAGGATGTGGTTTTCCTTCCATTGACCAGTCTTAAACACACATCTACTATGTACTAATTGACCAGTCTTAAACACACATCTACTATGTACTAATTGACCAGTCTTAAACACACATCTACTATGTACTAATTGACCAGTCTTAAACACACATCTACTATGTACCAATTGACCAGTCTTAAACACACATCTACTATGTACCAATTGACCAGTCTTAAACACACATCTACTATGTACTAATTGACCAGTCTTAAACACACATCTACTATGTACTAATTGACCAGTCTTAAACACACATCTACTATGTACTAATTGACCAGTCTTAAACACACATCTACTATGTACTAATTGACCAGTCTTAAACACACATCTACTATGTACCAATTGACCAGTCTTAAACACACATCTACTATGTACTAATTGACCAGTCTTAAACACACATCTACTATGTACTAATTGACCAGTCTTAAACACACATCTACTATGTACCAATTGACCAGTCTTAAACACACATCTACTATGTACCAATCGGTATACTACTCCCTTAAAGCAGCACAGTTTTATTCCCATTCTGAAGCAAACCCTGACAGGGAAATGCAACTTGAGAAAAAGCAATGAGATACAAGCCCATTGCTCCACTAACTCAGCTATCGAGGCCTGAGAAGGTTGCCATCACTTCTGGAGCATTTCTCTGCTAGAGTTGCCAGTCAGATGTAGCAGTACATCGCATAGCACCAGATATTAAACCAAGCAATCACACTCAGGTTCATGTGTTCATGTGTTAATGAGTTCCTGCAGTGCCTGGGCCTTGTTACAATATCTTTGAATCTGGCTCCTTGGATGCCAAGAATGAACACAGGTGGTGTTTTTTGTGCCTCGGACTCTGCGACACCCCAGTTCCAGGCCGGTATGCCGTCCTGGATAAGAACCAAACCCAGCAGCAGCACCTGACTGGTCTCACAAAGATATCTAGTAACAGTGAAAGTCTGTGACAGCTGTGACAGCTCACAATAGCTAGTACCTCCAGCTGTGTTAAACCCTTGTGACATGAAAAATAAACTTTAGGAAGATTCTGAACAACTGTCACCATATACCTGCAAAAACCAAACCCACGACCAGAGTACTGTCGAGAAACCGATCATTATAATGTCTGTTACCCATAATGTCTGCCTCCATATAGCCTATGAAAATGCAGTTGTCATACCAATCTAGTTATAAAACATTAAGATATGCATTTACTACAAATGCTAAAAGTCCTTGGCAGGCAAAATATAACGCGGGTATATTGAGAGGACAGAAACGAGGAGTAGATACAAACAAACCATCGTTATTGCTCTATGTAAACAGAGATGACTGTCAACTTCCCCAAATATCAAGGACAGTCTTATTTCAATTGGGAGGTATCACAGATGTAATGTTCCTACACACGCAAAGCTGATGACTTGATCAAGTCTTAATATGACATCACGACATGCCACTTCAATTTTTTATTATAATATCTATTTTCGGTACTAGAGATGGGTTTTGCTAACGCTCAGTTTTAAATAATGAACTAATTAACATTAACATAACGATGGCGTAGGTTTCAGTGTCATCGCTTTCAACATTTTATCTGAAATATATGAAAAGAGACAAAAAACAAGTGACATGGTTCAGATCGTCATGGCAATATGACATCGCAGCTTTACAACATGACAACTCCCAGATGCAAATTTACAAAAGATGGCATCTTTCAATTAGACACAAATGTTTTCTTAGCTGTGTGGGGGACATCATGATTCGACTCCTAAAAGAATTGATCATTAAATTGATTTGAATAATTTCCTATACCACTTCATAATTAAAGTTGTTACATTAAATAAACCCTATCAAAACCCTGATATAGCTGATTGTGACAAAAAGAAAAGAGCAGAGAAAAGATTAAAAAAAAAGAAAAATGTTAGCAAAAAAAACAGTCTAAAAGACTGACAATTTACAAAAATATTAAACTGACTTTTCTAGTCATGACATTTGAATCTCATGCACAGACAACAGCAACACAAAATGTAACACTCTTGCTAAAAAGCTAAGCAATATGTATAGGCCAGCTGTTGACATGCTGCTAGTGTGGCATGATCTACATTGGGATAGCATTGACACGTTTACTGTTGCAGTTTCGACAGAGGATGTGATCGTCCAATGGGAAACAACCCTCGCCATCAGCTTCTGAAGATAGACGTGTTCCGCAGTCCTGGAAGAATATAAACATAAAAGAAATTTGATCAGGATTTCATTAAGTGTACATGGATGCTGGCTGTGTGCTACTCTTAGTGTTTTCATTTTTTAAAACACACTATGTAAAAGTAAACGCAATGTTCAAGACACACTATGTAAAAGTCAACATACTTTCTCAATGAACACTCATCGAAAGAAAGCAGGCTATACATAGTGATCATAGCAACAGCTTTTGTTACTTCTCTCAGCTAACTATTATCATGGAAGAGATAACATACCAACTCAGCACTGTAAGCAAATAAAGGAAACACCCATAAATTCAGAATAAATGTTGTGACTCTTTGAAAACTTCAATTTTCAACCGTTAATCCACAGATCAGTCTATCAGATGAATTTTTACATGAAGGTTTGACTGGGTTTAATGTTTGAGCAAATTTTGTAATTTAATCTGAATGTATTTAAAATATGTACTCTTACTATACTCTTACTAAAAAGAAGGCAATATATGATGAAAAACAAGATCACCCTCACATATGAATCACCGAAAATCTAGCCATTTTTGAAAGTTGAACTCTAGAGCAAAGGGACACTGCAGCATGACAGATGCTGTACCTACCTCACACTTGTAGCAGCCAACATGGAAGCTACGATCCAGAGCAACGATACGGACTGTCTCTTCTTCTCCGGGGGATGGCATGATAGGTTGCAAGCAAACGCTGCAGCGAGGAGCAAATTTTCTGGAAATCAAATCAAAAGTTAAGAGTTTATGTTTTTTTTACTTTTGTCTGAGAATATTTGAAGTTATTTTCAAAAGGATTTTCAAAAGAACTTATTAAGGAACACCAGGTTTCATGTAGCTAGAAGAGTCTAATTACTAAATGTTACATGAAAACTGAATTTTCCCTGATTTCACTTTCCACTGGCATTGTTTCAAGTAATTACTATGTAAAGCAGGGGGTGCAACCAACTCTTTGGTACTGGCTGCTAAGATGATTAATGGTCTTAGACTAATGACGGGTGTTCCCTCCCCTTGGAGAAAGTTTGGAAAAATAGGGGGGGGGGGGGGTTCACATGCAAAACGGTTCTATATTTTGCAACTTTTGAAAGAATGTTGAAGAATTTCAACTGCTTAGGTTGTACTACATATACATGTTATGTATTTATTTATACTAGGAGGTTTTTTAATTTTTTTTTAGGAATATTCTATCTGCCAGTGAGGGAAAAGAGAAGTTGGTGTACCCCCTGATTTTATGTAGGTGTGCTATAACCCCCAACCCCCCCACACCCCGCACTTCATCCAGAAGTATTATGTGGTTGCACCCTCATGCAATGGCATGCTAGTGTCATGACATTTTTCTCCTGTGTTCCAAAACTACACTTAGCATGTCATTCAATAGCTGTAGCTATAGCTATATATATATATATTGCTTATTACTGCATTGAGTCGTTGGAAAAGGTTTGTAAACTTTGTAAACCAAAGTAAAAAGGAAACATGGTTTATAAAATGTCAGATTTGTTTATAACATCAATGTTAACTTTTAGGTTTTTTTAGTGTTTCTTTTGTATTCGTTTCGTACAAGTTATATATATTTCAATGACGTAACTTTTCCTTCCTTTATGTGTAAGTATGGATCATCTTTCCATTTCACTTTACGTAAGCATTTCCACTTAGAATTAGAGAAAACTCTCTAATATTTCAAAGGAATGATTCCATGAAAATGCTGCTTACGACTGCACTTTTCCGATAGGAAGGTCTTTTCCATAGCTTCAGTCTAGTTTCACAATGATGAATTGAGGTAAAGTTACAGTCAAGAGTGAAACTTATTGACTCATGTGAGTGACATCCACAATGGTCTTCTTAATTATTCTTTTCCTGTCAAATGTAGCCTCATTTCACTTTGCTGCACTTTGCTGTTATGTTTGTTCAGCTCTTAATGCTTACAAATTGCTCATATGCTTACAGAAGAGGCCATAAATAGCTACTTAGAACTGCATTAACTGACAGGAAGTAAAGTACATTTAAAAAACCAACTTTCACTTATTGAAGGGTTTTATAAGTTTCTAATCGGGAAACAGCATTTTATGAAAAGAAGCTCTCCAAATGATCTATTAAGGGAAATTTAATTTAGTAAAGCAACGCAAATCAGAAACCATATCCTTTAAATTCGGCATTCAAATACTAGAGTATAGTCTGTACGTACAACTAACAAGAAATAAGATCAAGAAAAGAACATATTTAACCAACCATCTTTTTCACATGCCAAAATGGGTTTTTATGACTTTAACATTCTTAACAGCAGCTGTTAACATCTTGGTCATAGATTCCTTGATTTTCACTTAAAAAACTGAGAGCTCAAATTTGTAGAATTGGAAAATTTAGACAACCAAGCACCGCCTGTCTTCAACAAATGAACATGCTGGTACATCAAAAATTAATTATATTCATAAAATTCCCCCACACCATCATCCCCCTTCCGTCAACCCCCCCCCCCACCCCCACCAGATCCAACACAGAACCATTTACCATTATCTTTTTTTTTTCTGCAATGTTAATCAGAGTTTAGCATCAAATAGGACAAAAAGTTGACACCAACTGTCAAAACAGAGATTATGAGATCAGACATTTCTGCGGACTTACTTGTGAAAATCTTCAATACAATGAATCTGATTGGTGGCGTCCACTGTGAACGGCACTCCGTCGAGGCTCTTACCGCAGACCACACACGTGAAGCACTCTGGGTGGTAGGGTTTGCCCGTAGCACGTAGGATCTGTAATATAGACAAATGTAAGTTATATAGTTATCAACCGCTGATCTGTGGTCCTGAGAAGAATTGGGTGTAAACTGCAAGTAGAAATCGGGTATCAAATCTAACACCAACAGTGGGTAAACAAACACTTTTAGAAATACAATGAAGTATATAATGAAAAAATAAAACAGCAATTAAAGAAAAATGTATGCTGACATCCTTTTGTCAAAAAAATTTGGAAAAATACACAAAGTGGTAACAATAACCAGGTTAGGGGATGTAGGTAAATTCTGAGATATTTTATAAATTTGTCACATCGTGCAGTGAGCTTGAAAGTTATGAAAGTACACACTGCTATTATATTTTGGCTTCCTAAACCAACGGGCAGGAAATTTGCTTTACTCATGGTCTCCAAACAATCATATATTTGTGTTAAGCCAACATTACATCCTTGACAACATATTTCAATGCACTATTTTAACACACAACGGAAGTATCATTGTTTTACATTCCGGTAAAATGTATTGGCAGTTAACACAATAAACCTGGCCATCCCACACAATAAACCTGGCTAGCCCTCATAAATAAACCTGGCTAGCTCACATTTCAAACCAAATTAGATTTACCATGGACATGAATATAAACTACTGCAGTAGGATAGTTCAGAAGTACTCTCAATTTTATGATGATGAGGGCCAAGGAGGGAGAAGAGATGAATGACTCATGGTTTCAACCTTTTTTCCCCCCTTAGCAACCAATTTCCATGTATTCTTTCTCTGACAAAGGAAGTACCATTGTTTTTCTTTCCTGTAAAACAGTTTAAGGGTTAAAACAATAAACCAGAGTAGCCCACATTTGTACCGATTTGCCCGGCACGGATATGAGTGGAAACTGTTGTGCTAGTATTTTTCAGTAGTAACCACAATTTTTTATGATGAAAATTGGGAGGGGGAAGGACAGACGGCAGACGGACATATTACTCATTGGTTATATGCATATCTAAGCCTGACATCAAAGGCTATCCTTAGCAACCAATTTCAAACCATTCTTATTCTTAGACAAAGGGAATTTGTATCCAAATGCTCTGGCACAATATCAAGCTTTATTACAAACTACAAACCATTTTTGCTTTTGCCAACCTAGGCCTCTTGCTGGTAAGCATTGACTAAAAAGTGCACAAAATGTCAATAATGATCAATATTATCAATATACAAATACAGAAACATATCCTGCACAGTTATTCTGAGTATGTTTCAGATTTATAAAGGTTCCCATGCACTTTTGCGGACGGTAAAGATGAAATTTCACAAGTCTGGCTTGAATTAAGCTTTACCCTATCTGTGATGGGCTTGGAGCACGTAGAACATTTCTCCAGAGAATTGATGTAACAGTTTTCGCAGAATGCACCGCCCTCTAGCGCGTAGAAGGGTTGCCCTCTCAGTTTCTGCGAGCAGGTCTGGCAGGTGAAGCATTCGATGTGGTAGACTTTATCCATGGCGGTGCAGCCGCTGTTCTCACCCACGACTTTGAGTCCACATTTGTTGCACATTCCTGAAGAAGTGATGAAGAGAAAATATGGGTGCACCAAGTTATTTAACTTCAGCAGGACAAACAATGGTATGAGTTGGACAAATGTTAAATCATCTCACAGAAAAAACTTTGAGAGGGCAAGATTGGTCTTGGACCATACCAAACCAAGTTTAATGTGTTCCTATCAAATTTCGGGCTAAATCTGATGTCATATCTGTTGCATTTACTAAGTAAACTTTCGATCAATGGAACAACCAATTTATAGATGTCATTTTAGCTTAATATTTTATCACAAGACTAGCCTTTCCTTCAACTTTAGATTGTCAATAATGAGATTGTCGCAAGCAATTTGAGTCTTAAAGCATGGTTGTTGATCGATTAAAATTTGTACACAGCATGGTCAAATTCCTTACAAGTCTGCAAAATAATCTATATAACATCACATGATCTGAAAGTATCTTTACAGATTAACAGGGCAGATAGCTCATACTCTTATAAAGTTTGCAGTAATAACAAATTTTGATACAAATATTTGCCATTCGAACAAAACCATCCTTCTTGAAGCTGTGTGAAAGAGTTATTACACTTTATTGACTTTCAAAAGTGGGCATATACTTCACTTTTGTGGCTTCTGTTCAGCCACTTTTCCATCCCCTGGGTCCTGTGCATTTTTTGTTTTTTTCAGACAAACATGATTTTACTGTCCTCCTCCTGTGAGGAATTGCCAACCATTGGCCTTTCCTGTTTCTTTTTATTTGACTACCCTTGAGACACATCAAGCTATATTTAAACTGAAAGCAGAAAATAGTTCAAACGTAAATACAAATCCGTGAACTGTTCTTACCAAAGAATTCTCCTTCTTCTCCACCTGAGGTCATATTTTGCATCAGAAGGTTTGTGAGCGCATCTACTTCTGCCTCTGTGCCACTGGCAGCAGGGCTGCTGATTGGTTGGTCTGTGGGCTTGGGGACGTGGTACGACCAATCAGAACTCTTCAGATTGGCAGGAGCTTGCTGAGGAATATATGAGGGAATAAAAACAATAAA
>JAIPMN010001523.1:0-19782 GCA_020650975.1 Apostichopus californicus | reverse complement strand
AGTACTTTTGAGTGGGGGGATGAAGACTGATGGCCGGCCTGGGGGAGGGGTCTAAGGGGAGGGGGTGTCCCATTTCCAGGTGGCCTCAGATGCAATTTGGTGCAATATATAGCACACTTCAACACCCACTCCATTTTGTAAATAATTTTGCATTTTCACCTGGACTTAGATGCAATTTGGTGCTCCAAATGAGATTTTTTTCTCATTTGGAAATGAAAAAGGGGTTTTCTGACTTGCGAAGCGGGGGGCGGAATGATACTTCCGCCCCCCCCCCATATTTTTCACTGGGGGGCTGGGGCCCCCCAGCACCCCCGCTTCCTACGCCCTTGCCTGTAGGTCCTAGTGAGTGGTAGGTCATGTGACCGTCCGACATTCCATCTTGTGAAACGTGCAATTGTGCATTCTTTGTGAGGGGTTTGACCCGATAGTATGGTCCCCAAATAGTTTTGTCGGGTTTGAAGATATGTTAATGATATATACTTTTGTAGTATTAAAATTAGAGATTATTTCTTTTAGCTGACCATATGCTTTTATTTCAAGGTAAAGATAAATATATTCCACGAGAACACTTCTGGCATTATACATGCATTATACATGGCAAACCCTGCCCAGACCAGTTTTCCTGTTCAAGCGCTAAATATAGCTGCAGGTTGAAGTAATTTCAATGTTGAACATGGTATTCCATTATTATATTTGATCATCACATGAGGAGAACCTGTTAGACATCGTCATAATGTTACACAATAGGAACAAACAAACATTCCAAATACCATGTTTTGATCATTACATTGTGTCCCTGGGCAAGGCACATTATCTCCATTGCCATCCCTTCACCCAGGTGTATAAATGGGGACCTGTGAGACCAACTGTCAGTTGAGTGCTGTTTAGCTGCTGCCGAGTGGAGGGATTTATCTCTATAGGGTATCGTTGACCAGGGTAATATTGTTATGCCCCTTGAGCACCGTTATTGGTGGATATATCTGCACTTTATAGATCCTCAATATTATGATTATTATTATTGAAATAAGTTGGTTTTAGTGATGTCCATGGTCATTAGAAGAGGGAGGGGAGGGGGGAGGGGAGGGGGGAGGGGGAGGGGGAGGGGGAGGGAGAGACCAGTCTGCACCAGAGTAACCTGTTTGTCGCTGAATGGTCAAAATGCCTACAGTAATCAATTTGCATCTGTTTTGTGGACCATCATTCCTTTTGTACGTCCATTGTTCAACCACAGTAATATGATATAGTTTCTATTCATTCTGTGGGAGCTACTGTAGAGAAACAATTTTTTTCTTTCCTGTGTTTGTGTGCTTTATTTTGCAACAATGGCAATGCAGAGTGAACCAATATTTCATTTCATCACAAACAGAACATTTGTATATAAGATAATGTTGTTCACAACCGTTAACCAAACAAGAGCAAAGTTCACACTACATATTGAATATATCATCACTTGATCTCAATCTATTTTGAAACCAGATGAACTGAACCATTGAAACAGAACACCTCTTTAGATGGGTGTTCTGTTAACCAAACAAGAGCAAAGTTCACAATACATATTGAATATATCATCACTTGATCTCAATCTATTTTGAAACAGATGAACTGAACCATTGAAACAGAACACCTCTTTAGATGGTTTTTAGCTGTATAAATTGGACAAAGTTAGGACGACAGCTCACGATGGTCAGTGTAGACAGGACTACGATATTTGGACATTATTTTTTCTTTCCTGTGTTAGTGTGCTTTAGTTTGCAACAGTGGCAATGCACAGTGAACCATTATTTTATTTCATCACAAACTGAACGTTTGTATATGCGAAAGAATTGTTCGCAACCGTTAACCAAACAAGAGCAAAGTTCACAATACATTAGAATACATCATCACTTGAAACTCAATCTATTTTTATACATATGAACTGAACCATTGAAACAGAACACCTTTTTAGATGGTTTTAGCCGAACTAAATCTATTTTAAACAGATGAACTGAACCATTGAAACAGAACACCTCTTTAGATGGTTTTATAGCTGTATAAATCTGACAAAGTTAGGACAACAGCTCACAATGGTCATCATAGACAGGACTACGATATTCGGACATTTGAAGACCTACACTGAATAAGATCAGACCATCACAAGGAAACTAAAAATTAGCTTTAAAATGCGATCGATTAACTGTTCTGATGGGCAGTAATGGTTAATTAGGTCAACTAGACATTGTTGTCATCTAATGTGAATGAAATCAGCTGACTGTATATCTTCAAATACAAAATAGTTTGGAAAGAAAGAGAGAAAAGTAGATTGGCAAACCACTTGTAATTTCTCACCGTGGGATCTTTTAGAGATATTTACCTACTTGTTGCTAAGGGGATAAAAAGTCAATGTTAACATCAGTCTGTTTGTTTATCTGTTTGTTATCCCATTTCTCTATTCATTAACAAGTCCTGGTAGTCTTATTATTGTTCTTATTACTATCGAGTAGTTTATTGCAACGTTCATTAAATAATCAGGCTTAAATATATAGGTCATCATAATCCTCCAAGACATCCAAAAATCACGTCGGACAGCCTAAGACCCTGCTTAGGTCGTCCGACGGACGACCAGCCTATTTGCCGTAAGTATTCAACATTCGAACAAAACTTGGAAAATCCCTATTCTTTAAAATAAAAATCCCCCCCTAAAACTTGATAGTAGCATGTTGGTATCGCCCTCCATTAATATTAGAAACAACATAAGAAATCAAATCACATTCTGTTTCATTCCGTAATGAGGGGAAACCCTTAACTTTATGTGCATACCGTACATATAAGCTCTAATGGTTACATACAACACCGTATACTTCGTATACCTCAGAGTACAGACCCTGGCAGCCGTGACCACGCTTGGTTTCTACCTCATGGCCGCACGCACGTATGACAGACTAGCTAGAGTACAATGTGTATGCAGTGCAGTACTGTTTATGTGGGCATATCGTATGGTCATTAATGTTGCTGCAATGTACGTGCCGTATACCCTGGGCTCACCCTCTGTCACCGGAAATAATCGCAAACGTTTAGGGAAATCATTTTTCCCTACCAGAGAATTCCCGTAACCCAACATGATTAGTCATGAACAGTGTCATACACCACATAAAATGGCTAGAACTCTACACTACAGTTCTGTCCAAGATTTGTCGATCTCCGTAAGACTAGTCACCAAAAGTAAGACTTAAGCCTCAGGCCGATAGACTAGGCCTGCCTAGCCTAACATTACAATACATACCTACAAGGCTACATCAATACATTTTAGTATTACTTTCATACGGCTCTCGCACAAGGGGACCATTTTCATAATCCAGGTGCTTTCATTCGGACAACCAACAAATTCTAAGGACAACCATATATGAAGGCAAAAATGTCCGAATGACAACCTTAAAATTTTCTTAAAAATGAGCCCTGATAATGTACATTAATTTGTTTGCAAAACACATTTGCACACCAGTTCTGTTATTACCATCTCATATCTGTGGTTTTTTATCATACCGTGTTGCTGGGATCATCTGTCAATCCAGATGATATGGTTGCAGTATTTAGATATTTCACGAAACTATAGAGTTGTGTTGTAGTTTGGTACTGCAAAATACCCTGATATGGCTGGTGTATAGACACTTCACAACAAGTACGAGTAACTGTATCTCCTCTTTCTGTTGAATTATTTCCATACCTGGCAACTCTATATGTTCCTGGCTAGTATATATCTGCATTTACTTCAGATCTCATTTGTAATTTGATTAAGAGTGGTTGCATTGTGTTACAACAACCTTTTAAGTTTTGTTAGAATATATTTCCCAGAAAGTTATCTGACCCCATAAAATTAAGTTTCATACCCTGATCGACCTAAGATATCTTCCTACATATCTTCATCAAAATGACTGTTAAATACTGAGTAACCAACCATGGCAACAAGTTATGAAACATCCACAATATACATGAACATGAGTGGATCTGCATTCTAATGCATCCAATTTCAAGTTAGAAAACTGGAATTAAAAAAAAACAAAACAGGAAAGTAAACAGGATTTTGTGCTGTGGTAAGTTTCAAGGAAAGTTACCCAATATAAGAGCCTAGGGACACAAACCAAACAACTGAACTGATCCAATATAATCCCCAGTCCACCCCCCCCACCCTTACATTGAGACTGTGATCGTATGATCATGACGATATCATATCAAATGTGTATCGTTAGTCCCTTGTAAAGGGAAGAGATACTGTATGCCGTGTTTCCTTTCATTTGTGGCTTCTTTGCTTCGGAGATCAAACGGGCCGGCTTACTACACGAGACACATCGTATTCACATTGTAACTTTGGTATAAACATAACCACAAGATGAATAATTACGATAAGAATAATTTACCGAGGGCGCTCTCGTTGACGCTGTAGACCACAATGTCCTGAATACAGCTAAACTTGCTGGAGAAGGAAGGAATGGGTCCCTTCGTCCTCAAGAAATTATCAGATTGTTCGGGATTCTTGGGAAGTCCTTCCAAAGAGACCTGAGAAACAAACAGAAAGGTCATTGAAAGGTCAACAGAAAGGTCAACAGAAAGGTCAAAGGTCATTGGGGGAGGTGAAGAAGACAGAAGTTTCTCGGTATTTCGTGATTCATAATCTTTCCATTCTCCAGCACATTCACCCGATGTAGCAAATAGTGCATTGAAGAAAAAAATATGTAAAACCAAAAAATGGAATATTTATTCTCTCACACAAGGTGGCTGACATAACCCAGTCAGCAACAGGACAACTTTTGTTGTACAATGCCAAGTTGGCAGAGTGAATCTGGTTATAAAAATACTGCTGCCCTATGTTGAGTATTTAAGGTGTGATTAAAAACAGAAAAAACTTTTATAACTTCTGTAGCAAATCAGTACAAAACTAATTTGGGCATTTTCGTGTTTGTTTTAATCTCAAGCATAAATATTTCTGTATGAAGAAATTAAAACTGCAAACACAACCAACTCTCTGCAATATTGGATAATATCAAACAAATTTGAAGAAATAGTACTAATATACTGTGGTAAAATAACTGAACACATCTTGTAATGTGAATACAACAGCTATGTGGTTAATCATACTCTTACAAAGTGTTAGTACTTTAACAGGAGTGGTGTAAACATTGAAAGAGAACACAGTTCTCATAATCTCTTAAATAAATCAAAATCAATCACTTGCACATACCTTACCACATGAAAACATCCCCAGACAGCTTTTTACGATTAGTTACATATGTTCATAGCATGTAATGTACAAAAGCCATCAATGCTAGTCTCATAAACTAATCATTCGAAACAGAGATTTAGAAGCTGTTTCTGGTGACTCTAAATTTTGATTGCTTAGCAATGTTGCTGACAATTGTCTGTACCATTGGGGGAGACACACATTGTCATAGCATTTTGTATCACAAAGGTATGAATTTTTCAACTTTTTTTTTATATTTTGTAAATGCATCTGGCAACAAACAGAATGACTGTTGTCATCAAGCAAACATTCCAAATATTTCAGGTTTCAAGGATAACTCAAAAAGAAGATTATAATATCCTTAGTAAAGCTTCCAAAGAGCATTTGCCCAGATGACATCACAGAACCCCTAATGTGATCCAACTTCCTGGAGTAGTTGAAGGTTTAGTCAGTCAAAATAGAGTTACATTCAATCAAACATCTCTCGAGTTAGGGACCAGATATTAAACTTGCGGTTTTCAAATAGCAGTTTGAAATAGTTTCCCCTTCAGTATATAAGTTTCAAATTGTCACATAACAAATCAGCATAACAAAGACAACTAGACCAATGATACCTGATCAATCACAAAACCGAAACCTAACAGAGTGAGTTCATTATTACAGTTTATTAAATTGCACTCAGTTGTTTCTGCTGGCAGTGGAGTGTGTAATCTTATACAGTCCTCCACTGCCTTGATGTTTTGAGATTATCAGTCAAACCCTATGCCTGCATATTCTTATTTCTAATTACGATACCCCCTAAGTGTTGTGTTCAGATACCTACCCTTGGTGCAGGCTTTGTGATACTGCAGGTGCCCTGGAAATCTATCTGTTCCTTTCGAACAAAGAAGTTATGTTTGTAGATCAGCTCGTGCATGATTTCTCCCTCCCTGGTTCCGAGAGCGACTCCGTTATAAGCGGCAGTGTTGAGGTCGCTGACATTCAGGAACACTGGGTCTGTGATGACATTGCCCGAAACATCGAAGAGGTAACATCTACCAAACCGGAACAAGAGAGATACGATGAAAATAGCTGGTAATTTTTAAACAGCAGAATAACTACTTCTCTCATTCTCATCCGATTTAAATGATACTTAAATGGTGATACACATTTAACATGCAGGAATCAGGGTTTTAGCTCCTTCATCAAGTTAATAAACACAGTGGAGGCAATGTCGACCAGAAAAACATTCTGCATTTCAGTGCAGACGATTTTGCAATATTAATCAAAAACTTGGTGGAAATGCAGCAAAAGAGATGACAGTATAGAACATTATGTTTTACAAAATACTGAATTTCTTTTGGCTAACTCCACTCCTAGGATATACCAACTGTTTGAAGCGTAATGAAGTTAGCAGACGACACTGACCTAGTCTGACACCCTGGTTCACCACTGGGACAGTTATAATGCTGTCCACAGGAATAGGACACATCCGGGTCTTGCATAATGTCGTAAATCTTCTGATGGAAGTCGGTGTAGAGCAGATCCAGTGACGTGACTGCCTCGACCTTGGCCGATGAACATCTGGTGTGAGTTGTGTAGCCGGGGGCGAGACTCTTATAGCAGTAACCTAAACAGAATTAAAGCCATATGTAGGGGTTAACAGTGATGTAAGAACAATGTGATCTTAACACTGAAGAATCTGATGAAACTGATAAAGAATCAAGAAACAGCATATTCAAAGCTCCTTTAAAGCGTCCATTCAGTGTCCGCCGTAGAAGTCACACTGCAGACACTAACAGCTGCTAGCTTCAATCTCTTTATGTCTCACATAAGAAGCTGTTATCAATGTTAAAGGGAAAAGAGTATTACACTGCAGACTGCTAGCTTCAATCTCATTTTGTCTCACATAAGAAGCTGTTATCAATGTTAAAGTGACAAGAGTATTACACTGCAGACACAAACAGCTGCTAGCTTCAATCTCTTTATGTCTCACATAGAAAGCTGTTATCAATGTTAAAGTGACAAGAGTATTACACTGCAGACACAAACAGCTGCTAGCTTCAATCTCTTTATGTCTCACAAAAGAAGCTGTTATCAATGTTAAAGGGAAAAGAATATTACACTGCAGACTGCTAGCTTCAATCTCATTTTGTCTCACATAGGAAGCTGTTATCAATGTTAATGTGACAAGAGATGCTACATAGTACACACAAACAGCTGCTAGCTTCAAACTCATTATGTCTCACATAAGAAGCTGTTATCAATGTTAATGTGACAAGAGATGCTACATAGTACACACAAACAGCTGCTAGCTTTAATCTCATGATGTCTCACATAAGAAGCTGTTATCAGTGTTAAAGGGACAAGAGTATTACACTGCAGACACAAACAGCTGCTAGCTTCAATCTCTTTGTCTGACATAAGAAGCTGTTATCAATGTTAATGTTACAAGAGATGTTACATAGTACACACAAACAGCTGCTAGCTTCAATCTCTTCATGACTTACATCACCAGCTGTTATTAACGTTTTCAAGTGTTTGATCCCATTTAAAGGCATTGAAGACTCGCCCCAAACCGTGTGAGGCCATCTGAAAAAGTTAACTTTCTGTTGCTTGCAAGTGACGTTTTGTTTGTGTCGCTACAAAATGCAGACAGTTATGAAACGTGATACCTTGTTACCTTTAGCTGGACCTGAGATGTCCATCACTGTATCATTTATACACTGTGCTGTGGGTATTGACCGCAGCGGTATGTACTGACTGTACACTAGTGTCTAATTACCGACGGTAGCAAGCTGTGTGTGTATTTTCTGGGATCGATGGTGGTGTCTTACACTTCTGTTACACCTCAGTCGAAACTAGGTCAGATTACCGGTATGAGAAGTTTCTTTTTGCGCGAGTCTTCACACCCTTTAAGTCCAGCTGTCTATTCTTGGATTTGGTAGACTAAACATCGCTAAAAGGTAACAAATTAACAAACTAAGCAGCATATATTCTACTTACCTGATTGGCAGCCCTTTGAACTGTGACATTCACACCCTGGTGGCTTTTTCCCGCTTCCCTGGCACTCATCTTCGGTCACATTTGGCATGCCTTCATACACAGCTTGTGATATGCTGATGATCTTTCCCACACCAGCGGCGTCCATGTAGGCCATCGACATACTGGTACGATCAGGATTCTTGATCACTCTCTTGTACCATGGTCGTCTGGTGTAGGGATAA
Source organism: Apostichopus californicus (assembly GCA_020650975.1). NCBI lineage: Eukaryota > Metazoa > Echinodermata > Holothuroidea > Aspidochirotida > Stichopodidae > Apostichopus > Apostichopus californicus. The sequence continues at coordinate 11,364 of JAIPMN010001523.1, read as the reverse complement.
ATAATTAGGAAAGAAGAGTTCTTCATGATATTGTTTTAGTTTGTATTCGTTAAAATCATTTGACAGGCAACCAAACTGACGTAAAGCTTCCTAGTAATAAACCTCATCATTCTTAATCTTGAGTAGGAAAGTTTACTTCAAATCTTCTAAACATTTAGAAAGAAATTATTACAATGCATATGATGTTTTATTTATATAGATTAATCTGGTAGGAGCGAAACACGAGAAAATATGAAACAAAATATGAAAATACTTGACAACAGAACAAACAATTCTGAACCTTAATAATAATCCTTGACCATATGCTTCCTATCAATCTCCATTACAATCAATTTAAAATTGCTAACATTACAAAAAGTTTACAATATCAATTCCAAATCAATAAATGTGTTAAGCATCCTCTGCTGAATATGTTCCACCCTTCCTCCCAAGCCACACACTACCTCTCCAGTGCCCCCCTCCCCTTCCATTCTCCCTCTCCAGTCCCATTAACTCTTTCTAGTCCCAACCTCAATTCCAGCTTCAGCTCTCCTCCTAGACAAACTCCCCCTCTCAACCCACATGTTCCCTGCCCAGTCACATGTTCCCTGCCCAGTCACACCCTCCCTTCCAGCTTCAGCACTCCTCCTTGACAAACTCCTCCTCCCCACCAACATGTCCCCTGCCCAGTCACATGTTCCCTGTACAGTCGCACCCTCCCTACCAGCTTCAGCACTCCTCCTAGACAAACTCCCCCCCCCCACATGTTCCCTGCCCAGTTGCACCCTTCCAGCTTCAGCACTCCTCCTAGAGCAACTCCCCCTCCCCACCCACATATTTCCTTCCCAGTCACATGTTCCCTGCCCAGTCGCACCCTCCCTTCCAGCTTCAGCACTCCTCCTAGAGCAACTATCCCTCCCCACCCACATGTTCTCTGCCCAGTCACACCCTCCCTTCCAGCTTCAGCACTCCTCCTTGACAAACTCCCCCTCCCCACCCACATGTTCCCTGCCCAGTCACACCCAACCCTCAGTAGATACTACTGCAAGACCGATGACATCTTACTTTGTAGGGTCATACACCCCACCCTCAGTAGATACTACTGCATGACCGATGACATCTTGCTTTGTAGGGTCATACACCCCACCCTCAGTAGATATACTGCATGACCAATGACATCTTACTTTGTAGGGTCATAAGCTCTTGAGGACCTATGTCCGGGATATGTCCGGAATACTCCACTCCTACATCCGATGTATGTCCACTTCACTTCCCTCAAGAGAGGTGAGTTTCTGTTCCTCCAGACCTCCTCGATTTGAGACGTAATCAAAACATCCGCCCTGTGAGAATAGAGAGATGAAAGTTTCAGGTTGGTACTTGTCACATTTAAACTGTGCAAAATATGCCAAACTAGAGAGTGTTCCACTAAATAGCAACTTGTTTTTATCACTTCAAAAGTCCCTTTTCTTACTTTCTCTCCAAATAACAAGCATCATAATATAATATTAGCATATATTCTGTGACAAAGCAAGCACTAAAAAGAACTGAAAAAAAAGAGAGTTTCTGAGGCTTCACGAGAAGTAGAGGTAAGCAGCCACTTTTGGATATGGTGAAAGACTAATAGCTACTAGGACTTACTTCCACCTTGACCAACTAATTCAGAAGAGCATTTCAGGTGAGAAAAGTTACAGTATGTTAATGGATGGAAATGGCACATTACTTTTAGATGGAAAGAACCTGTACTCTTTAAAACTTATTTCTATAAGAGCTTTCTATCTTTGTTTTTCAAGCTTGGCTCTGATTGGCTGATTTTAGTGTTTACACGGGTCCGAAAATCGGGAGCCGGGTACCCGAGAGCCTTTACCCGTCGGGTATCCGGGTAACCGGAAAAAATTATTTACCCTCGTGTATCACGATTTTCAAGAAATTACATATTGGGTGCTATAATAAATGAATTATATTCTCTACTGACAATGTTTTCATGTTCAAATAAGTAGGTGTAAGATAAGGTATAATACCTTACTCAATAATTTCTATTTGCTTTTGTTTCTTTCATTAACTTGTTAATAACTTCATATAATTAACATTACTACTAACATCGCACTGCCGCCGCTGCTTATGCTTGCTCTCCACGTCTATTGGATCAGACCATATAAATTTAGCTCTTAAACAGTTGTTACTACTACTATTTATTATGCAGGCCCAAGGTTCGCATTAGCCGCGAGATTGCGCAATTTGATCGCATTTGGAATAAACGATCAGTAAAAAGCCACTTGCGATTATTATTTTTTAGTTATCCCGTCTATAATCCATAAACATCTCGTAAAATTCCTTGTCAGCTTTTCCTTCTATGAAATAAACGAATGAATATATAATAATTTCTTCCACATGGTTGCCTAACACCACACTAAGTCAATGAGAAATCTAGCCGACTAAGCCTAACCATCTGTTTATTCGCTGAAATTGTGACGCAGTTATAAGATATCCATGGAATACTTTCATTATTGCTGTTACGTCGACCACATGGTTGCCTAACACCACACTAAGTCATTGGGTTATCTAGCCTAGCCATCTGTTTATTAGCTGAAATTGTGACGCAGTTATAAGATATCTATGGAAAACTTACGTTATTGCTGTTATCTTCGACCACATGGTAGCCTAACACCACACTAAGTCAATGGGAAATCTGCCTAACCGTCAGTTTGCCAATTTTTTTTTAAAAAAAATCACACTTTGCGTATGATTTGGGTAATAAATTGGGAACCGGGTAGTATCGCGTTGGGCGGGTACCCGGGTATCCGGATAACCCGTGCAAACACTAGCTGATATGGTATCATATGACCATTCTTGTTATTCTTGCAATATACTTATGGTAGATATCATTAACATGATAACATCCTTGGTAAGGTAACATTTGTGGAGGGTAAAGTGAAGATTGACTGTTGCTTGGTGACTAGATTTGGGTCTAGATTGTTAATACATCACAAACAGATAGCCCAAAGTGACAAATCCCTTAAAATGTCGTCTGATGTAAATTGCATTTATTCACTCAACAATAGCACTTGCTTGATTCGATAATACATATTAATGTTACTTCAACAAGCAGTTACTGCTATTTTCTTTCTAAAATACTTCTGAACATTGTCATTGGGTCCTGATATTACAGGTGATAGTTTAAGTTTCTTACAACCTTAACAGTAACCACACTCGACAAGAGGGCCCAATAGAATCACTGAGTGCAATATAGCAGAACCTTTCAGACCAGTCATCATTGAGCTAGCCTAACCAGTTACAGCCAGATACGAAAGGTGGCAAAATAATAATTGCCCTCTCGTGCTGATTATTATAAATAAGCGCCAGAAAACCAATGCTGCCGACTGGTTCTCCAGTGTGTGTGTGAAGATTTGTGTGATTACCTGTCGGATATTTTATTTAACCCCCTTCCCTTAATCCTCTCTTTGTCCCTCCATTGTTTATCTCCTACCTCTCCTCTTCCCCTGTTGGTTTCTTTCTTTCTTCTCACCATCCCTTGTCTACTAATCCCCTGACATCTATCTCTTTGTGTTCACCATGCTCATTAACCTGTCTGTATTCTGTGCGTGTTTTTGTCCCTTCTGTTACTGTTACTTGTCATTTAGCCTCTGAAGAAGATCCTGCTAGGATCGAAACTTCAGGCCAACTTACTTTTACACATTTTCTTACACAGGCTCTCTAGTGGATAAGCAGTTTGCTAACAGTTTTATTTTATTTAGATATTTTATCAGTATAATGTAAACTGCAGCATACATACAATGCATATATATCGTAGAAGTAATTATGACTGCGTCAAACACTGAAGATGGATTCTTGTAGTGTGGTATGCAGCTATGCATTATCGTTATAAACGTTGAAACTTCTTTACGTGGTACGATTGAAGAGCAAAGTAATCTCCACCACCAGCTGACCTACTTTAATTTACTGAACTCGATACTGTCGTAACTGGTAAGACCTAATTACGGAGCAATTTTGACTTTTGTTTTACAGAAATAGCTCTTGTACCCATAATGCACTAGTTACCTCTGAGACTTCCGAAGTGAAGTTTAATTAATAAAGCCTGTCAGCTTAGGGTTCAACATACGTTCACTTTAATCAATCTCTCAAGGGAATCAGCACGAGTTAGATCCAGTTTCAGATCTTGCTAGCACTAGAGAGTTATTAAGTGATCAGGTTAAAGCTATCGACACCAAACTCGCTGGTAGGAAGAATCGCTCCTGACAACAGACTTGCCTCGTGTTTTTCTCAAACCATCCTCCCTTATTGCATCCGAGGTCGGGGTCATGTCCGTTCATAAATTTGTGAGCTCTGATCGTCTTGTTGGTGAGATCGGCGTCGAACAGAAACTGGTTCGGGTTACAGTAACATTTCGGCGCCAGACGAAACGAGGACCACAGGTATGAGACCCGTAGATTCGGGTACTTGGCCTCGTCAAACTTCACGTCGAGGTTATCAAATTCACCTACAAAAATGAAGATACACGGAGTGGTCCCAATGTTCGGCAGTCAAAATGCAGGAAGGCATGAATGAAAGATTGATGGAAAATGTTCAGACGAATTGTCATATTTATTAAAACACAATTTGTTGGTAATGTCAAAGTTTAAAGAGGACACAGACCAAAACCATCATCTTAAGGTTATATGGAATAGATCTAATTTGTGGACATCTCCCCCCCAGCCCCCCCCCCCCAAAAAAACAGGTAAAAAAAATCTTTCCCCGTTTGGGAGATATCCATGTGATATTCAAGTCACATCTAGGAACTGTTATTTTGTAAATCTGTGATGTCATAGAGCCAGAAAGATCTGGAACCGTTCACTTTAATTTTCTTTGTTTTTTCTTTTCATATTTTCAGGGTAAAATTTTAACAGCGTTGACATTGAAACCAATGCCATCATTAGGTCAAGTTGAGAGGTTCAATATTTTAGATTCAGCATTTGCAAAAAATCCATCTCCATCACAGCAAACAAACACTGTAATAAATAAAGGAAAAGCAAAACAAAATGAATCCATGTGGCTTGATGATGTCATATTTAGACTTGATCAAGTCTTCAGCCTTGTGTCTTAAGGAGTATTCAATCTATGATATTTTCCAATTGGAATGAGATGTTTTTTAGCTGTTTGGGGAAGTTGTTCATGACAGTTATCTCTATCACATAGATTAATAATGATGGTTGAGTCTGTGTTTTCTTTAAGAAGATTCAACACTTATTGCTTCAGGATTTCTCCAAGGGAAATATGAGGGGTGGAAGGAGATGGGTGGGAAGGCCCTCCTGGCCACCCTCAGTTTATCCTTTGTAGTAAAATGATGGTCATAAAATTTCTTTACCATCCAAGACTTAACTTGGATAATGCAAAACCCAAATTCATACATTTTTTTCTAACTCATAAATAGTGTCATTTTAATGGAATCAAAAGTTGACTTAGTGCAGAACTTAAGTCTCGATATATCATAGTCTAATTAGAAAAAAGACAAAAATTGGGCGCAATCAATGTATCTCTAACTATTCCACTTTTCAAGATATTCACCTTCAAAATACTAATTCTCTGGAATTTCCCTTTAAGTCTACAAATGACGATGACGATGATGATGGCTACTCAGTGACAGGTTTAATTATTATTCATGTTAATCCATTGTTTTATAACTTCTAATAACTCAACCGAAAGACGTTCTTGTAACTTCATATAAACAACAGAGCATCCTTGTATGATTTTCAACACTATTTGTCATTTGTAGCCATAAGAGTTTTACGTTTGCCTGTTGAATTCTTGTGTTGCATCTGATTGGTCTGTGTGTTAGACTAGCAGACCAGTCACTTTAATTGATGAGCCTCAGCTGTCTAAAGGGTTTTTTCTCAAAATTGGAAAATGTTATAGAAAATACAACCCTGGACTGATGGAAGTGGTTTAAACAGGTCTACAGTAAAATAAAACTTAATTTTGTGACTCAAGTCATCCTGTAATGAACTTTTACTGTCAGTAAAAGTAGAAACCATATTTTTTTTTGGGGGGGGGGGAGACAAAACAGGAACTGTGATATCATTCACATTATGCACCTCCAATTTACAGAAACAAAATAAGGATCCATAATTCTAGAGATATTGTAGCTTGGCAAGAACAGGACAAATTTGCAAATGGCAGTCATAGTCAGTTTGACCACTTTGATAAATCTTTGTCATAGAAACGTTCTACTCACCTGGCAGGGCTTTCTTTGCTGCGTCTCTGCTATATTCGATCAATAAATTGAAATACGATGTCGGGAATTTCTCTTTCGTCTCCGGTTCGACTACTATCCTTAAAATCTGGCGGTCAAAAAGGTCAGGAGAGAAGATTAATGAAAACAGTATTTAGAAAAGATGATAGCAACTTTTCATAATGGTACAGTGCCTTGCATAATTGACAGCCATTTGTCTTTAAAATGAGCATTGGCGCTGGAGATGATCAGATTTGAAAGGCACTAATTTTGACAATGTTATTGCAGTGAAAGCAATAATGGGGATAAACCCCCATGACTTGTTCTCAACACTTATATAGTAGTTGGAACAACACTCAACACTCAATATAAAATAATAAAAAATGCCAACACTGTTCAAACAAGACTACCTTAAATGAGCATGAGCGTGTGACCAGGACTTCTCAGACACTGTTTGGCCAAAAATAGGTAAAGGGATTCCTTCTGCAAAGGGGACAGGGTCCCACTCTCACTTTGCAAACTCATATTTCATTAAGAGGCTGTGTATGTCAAGTGGTGTCACATTTTTCAGCTTTTCCAACTGATGAATCCAATCCCATCTCCTACCAGCATCTTGTGGAGTCTACATCTGAGATGAATCTAACCCCATCTCCTACCAGCATCTTGTGGAGTCTACATCTGAGATCAACCCAACCCCATCTCCTATTAGCCTCTTGTGGAGTTAACATCTGAGATCAACCCAACCCCATCTCCCACCAGCATCTTGTGGAGTCTACATCTGTGTTTATTGTGACTTGTTGTCAAAGGAACACACACATGCTTTCTTTTTCATCTTGTAACCCCCTGCCTCCTCCCTCCATCCTCTCTCGTAGAATCATTTTCAAATACATGCAGTGTCTGTTTAGTTTTGTTATTTTGATTGTTCCTTGTGTGAAGGCCATTGACTAGGGTTGGGCGATATTTGCTTTTTAACGTCACGATAAATAGTTCAAAAATTATCGCGATATTTCGATAATTACGATAATTTTTCCTTGTTGTTTTTAGTGTGTTCGCGAACACACTAAAAACAACTGCCGATTTCCCACCAGTGTTTTTGCGCAGCGAACACACTGAGCACGCGTTTCGTGCGAGCATAATGGCGTGGGGTCCAGGGGCCGCCTTAGGGCCCAGGTGGGGTCAAGGGGTGGAACCCCTTGTGGGGACCAGGGGGCGAAGGCCCCCAGAAAAATTTAGTATTTTTGCGTGTCTGGCGATAAAATATTCGCAGTTGGGGATTCAAAATACTGACATCTTTTTGAATTTAAATTGTCACGAAATTGATGAAAATTTTAAAATGACAAGTTAGAGTAGCTATATTATGTGATAAAATGAAAAGAGATTTATTCTGTCTTACAATCTTTAAAAAGTTTAACTTACAAAACTGTCGATATTATGAAACAAACTACGTTCGGCAAAGCCCCGTTTCTAGACTGCCTAACAATGAACAGCGTGCACTATACGTACATCAGTTTACAACTGCAGTGTTTCATTTACCCTACTTAAATATCACGGTAGGCTACATGTTCTGCAAATTTCCCAGGTACCTTGCCAAACAAGTTGAAACAACCCCCCTGTCTAACACCTGTTTGTTAACATTTTTGGCACGTTTCCAAAAAAACCTTTTCATGGAGTAAACTATTTTGGCTCCACTCTATAATTAATTAGGTCGGTCAGTAAAGGATCGGTAAAGTTATGCTAAATGTTATCTTAGACGTTCAAGAAAAGTAGGTAAATATCCCCGTAACATTAAGGTAAGTTTAACACACCTCAAGCCAACCGACTCCTCCGCATGAACAAAACAATCTATTCCCCATGATACACGAGGCACAGTCTATACCATACAGACATAGCACGATATCAAGGCCCCAATAGCTACAGTATGGCCATCTTTATGAAAGTAAACCTTGTATCCCATGTTTTAGGCCACTTGGCATGATAAACTAAATGCTAAATATTGTTTCCATGTCCTTGTAGAGAACGTCAACTTCGCAAAATGCAATTAGTTGTGTTTTTGTTGTTACGTGAGATCCGTAACCGACGAAGTGGTTAGGCTATTTACTAAGGGGTTAATCAACGGTCTAGCGTGCGTTACTCACAGGATTAATGCACGATCGGGGGATAATGCAAGCGATGCCAGAGGGCGGAGCCCGAGTGCATCCAGCGATAGCATTAACACCCGGAGTGCATTAATCATGTGAGTAACGCACGCTAGACCGTTGATTAACCCCGTTCATTCATACACTATACCATTTGTGTGGGGGAAAAATCATAAAACAAAACATTTTTGGTTACATATAACCAAAGATTTATTAAAGTGATGCCCCGTAATTTTACCGTGCGTTACTCACAGGATTAACCACGGTCAGCTGACCTGAATGGACCAATAGGATTTAGGAATCTTTACTTAGTATGAATGAATATACACTTAACTATGGTAGGATATTAATTTTTCCTCTTTTTTTTAAAAATTCTAGAAAATACTTTCTTTTCCCCCTGCTTAACACCAGATGTGGTCTTATGGTTTATTCATAAATGGGTGTACTAGAGCCTTGTTTACATGACATTAGTTGCATTTAGCACGATATGCCAGTTTCGCGTGAATTTTTCGAAAGTATTTTGCTCGATCTTTCGTAAAATTTGAAAGGTGTACCAACTTACTTTTCGTACACAATTGGTAATTTCTCTGCTGATTTTCAGAGTTTTGTTCTCTATACAGTGAATGTTGTAGAGGACGGGTTTTTACGAAGTTCAAAAGTCAGTAAATGAAGTTGATAAAATGAATTTCTTTTCAACTTTCTTAACCATGGAATGCTAGAATAACATTTACACATTAAACGGAGAAAGGATAATCGCATTATTTTCCACATTTATTTTAAATTTCTTTCACAAGAAATTATCGTCATTTGTTCAATCCTCAAAAAATATCGTCTTGAAAAAAAATTATCGCGATAATAATAATTTTCGATATATCGCCCAACCCTACCATTGACAATCCAAGGCTGCGAATGGCTAGACGAGCTTCTGCCAAAAGCCTTTCACCCGCAAGCCCAGTTTGGTGCCTATTAGTTCAGCAACATGTCCACTAATCCAATTTCTAGTTGAAACAACAACAAGATTGCTACTACTGTAACTGTATGCAAGGATATTCTAGTTGCAGAAATTATTTTCAAAATTTTGCTGTAAATGGTTTGTACCTCTAAGGACATAGTTGCATCGTGAAAGGATGCTATCTTGCAAAAAATATAAATTTTCAGCTTTATTTCATTAAACATTATCAGACAGCATAAGAGTATTCTATCCTGGCAGTCCTCCGTAGTTAAAAAGTTAGTGAACTAGCGTAGAAGCGAGAAAAAAAAACATATATGAAATATAAAACACTTGTTGGTATCTTCAACCTGTTCAAGGAGTACTTTACACTGATGGCCACTTACTAAAAAGTGCTACAAAAATTGGATATCCAACTCGCCTTTATCTCCTGTTAGACCATTTATTTTTCAAAGCTTAGTTTTTCGTAGAAATGCTCTTTAGTATAAACCACTGTCATGATGTTTTAACTGCCTTTAACATTTTCCTTCATTGTTTTCTTTTAACGATTTTATTACTTTATTTATTTATTTTGCTGTTCAGTCTTTTTGCTCCATGTTTGTACTTTTCCTTATTAACTTTTCATCTTTTATCATTTTAATATTTTTTACTTTCTCTTTGCTTGCATTGATAGATTTGTTTGAAACTTTTAAAGGAATAAAACTAAGATGAAAGTCAAAAAGAGTAAGAAATTACCTCATCGGACGGTTTCAGAACAAATGCAAACGAGTAGACGGAATCTTGTACTCTGTCGTAGAAATATGTCACGGACACGCCGTTTTTATTCAGAGTCTTAGAACCCATGTTCCCTTCCTTCATATTTCTCTCGACCTCTGAGAATTCTTCCGGTTTCCCGGCCGTCTGCTCAAGTTTTGAGATTGGGATGAACATTGGATCATCCATGAGCTATATGGGAAGAGACAAAGAACAGCATTAATTGTTCTCATATTTAATGGAGCCACAAAGTCAACCATCATTCATAATCTATGTGATCGAGACAACTTCACCAAACAGTTAAGAAACACATTATTCCATTTAGGGAGATATCAGAGATTTCATGTCATTTTTCACACACGAGGCCGAAGACTTGATCAAGTCAAAATACGACATCATTGAGCCACACGTGCTTGAAAGGTTTTTCAATGTCTTTCATTTCTGCTGTACATGGTTTCAGTGGCGGAGCTAGGGGTATTGGTCAGGGGGGGGGGCCAGAATGGTCTGTAGGGGCGCTTTCGACACTATCTAAGCGGAGCGCCACCACAGGTTGGCGCGGAGCGTACAGAAATTTTTTGAGTAAAGATACTTCCTAGATCGCCGGAAATGACCCTTTCCGGACCTTGCTAATTTGCAGATAAATGAAGAATAAATAGGTGTCAACGCCATTTTGTCAGAAAATTACACCAACAAAATGTGACAAATGTCAATAGGTATTTGAGAGCGCAATAAAAAAGTCAATACACGTGAATAAGTAAAAAGTGGTAAAAAGCTGAAAAGGGCGCCAGCAGTCCATTTGAGTCCGTCAGGGGGGGGCATCTGCCCCCCCCCTGACTGTATGGACGCTCCGCCACTGCATGGTTTACTTTCAGTAATGGAGATTGACTTTGCAAATGCTGAATTTACATATCAAAGCTCTTTACATGACCTACTGTAATTATGGCATTTTTTTTCATTCCATTGTTAACCCTGTTAATATTTAATCATTTTATGATATAAAAATATAACAACCAAAGAAAGTTTCAGTTCAGAAATTAATGGCACTGTGACATCATAGTTTTACAAAATGACAGCTCCCAGACCTGGCTATTAAAGACAGATATCTTCCAAAATGGAGCAAGATATTTCTTAGGTGTTTAGGGTGAGTAGTTGTACTCCACAAGGATCTCTGTCACATAAACTATTGATTATAGGGTTTTGTGACTCCTTTTAACTTTCTTTGGTTATTACTTCAAACATCAATCACTGACCAACTCTATCGATCCGAGCATTATCTAAGGCAAGTCAAACAAGATAGAAGAGCCTACAGTTTCAACTACATATAT
>JAIPMN010001522.1:2659-24266 GCA_020650975.1 Apostichopus californicus | reverse complement strand
ATCGCCGGAAATGACCCTTTCCGGGCCTTGCTAATTTGCAGATAAACGAAGAATAAATAGGTGTTATCGCCATTTTGTCAGAAAATTACACCAACAAAATGTGACAAAAGTCAATAGGTAGATGAGAGCGCAATAAAAAAGTCAATAATCGCAAATAAGTAAAAAGTGGTAAAAAGCTGAAAAGGGCGCCAGCAGTCCATTTGAGTCCGTCAGGGGGGGCATCCGCCCCCCCTGACTGTATGGACACTCCGCTACTGCCTCCAACAGAAGCCATCCATATTGCCAGCACAACCACCACAATACAGTTTCATTAATATTCCTTCCATGTCTTCTCATATCCTGTTTTAAAGATGGACTCATTTTTTGTGACATTTCATGTAAAACCACACGAAAAATTTAAATTTATCCTACAGTCCATTCAAGGAGTACTTGATCCAGTATCTGAGTATCACATAGCAAAGTGCTATTGAAGATGGGCAAAATGCTACTGAAATGCAAAGATGTGTCAACAGTTTTGTACACATTCAATACTGTTCTCAGTAATTTATAAGAACCAAATTTCTACACAAAATGTAATACAAACTGAACATTAAAATATTATTCTAGATTCCATTCTACATGTAATTTGCATGTGCCTTTCTCTTCCTGAATTTCAAATTTAAATGCAAGTCCACCTGATTCCATCTTTAATAGACTGCTCACTTCTTTCAAAGCATACTTATCTGATATACTAAAACTATACAGAATATTAAGGCCTATACTTTTTTTTTTATATTAGGCAGGCATAACTCTAAGGTAGGCATTGTATTGGTGTTAAGGCAGCTTTTCCGAGCAAGGGCCAGGATAAGTTTCTTGAATGCCTTACAGTGTAGTTTTTTGTTTTTGTTTATTTTATTAGGCCTTCATAATACTAATAGCCAGGTAAGCAATGTACTGGTGTTCAGGTAGCTTTTCCGAGCAAGGGCCAGGATAAGCTTTTCTTGAATGCCTTACAGTGTAGTTTTATGTTTTGTTTATTTTATTAGGCCTTCATAATACTAATAGCCAGGTGAGTATTAAACTGGTGTTCAGGCAGCTTTTCTGGGCAAGGGCCAGGATTAGTTTGCTTGAATGCCTTACAGTGTGTTTTCATTATTGTTAAATTTCCAACTTATTTATTGACTGTGACTCCATAATGTAAATGGGATCAATACTGTACAACAACTATCCATGTGTAATACAGTATAAGTGAGTAATGTGCATTTCATTGTGAGAATGAATCATCACTATGAACTTACAGGTTGCTTTGTGTATTCTTATAATACCTATATAACTCCCCACCCCCCCCCAAAAAAAAAAACATAAAAAAAAACAATATTTTATTTTCACTGGGGTTACTATAAAAGAGGAGCAGGCCCTATGGTCACAACTTTTATAATATTATAAGAAAGGTACATAAGGTTATAAGATTTCTTTAAATAAGATTGACAAGGTTATAAGAAGTATTTTTAGCTTTCTTTTTGACCTGTGATTACTGCCATCAAGTAAAAGAATTAAAACGAAACTACTAAAATGGAGAGGAACTGGGGTGGCTATTAGGGGAGGAGGAGGCCACCCGTCCAGCACTTCCAACTAAAAACTATTGAAATCTTTCTGCACATTGTTTCTTTTTCCAAGTAATAAATCCCTCTAATCTTCATGTCATGACAATTGAGATGGAGAACTACTGAGGTTGCTATGTTGCTTGGAGGAAGACACAGTTTTGATGGTAGTCATGGCAGTTTCAAGAGGAGGTTTTTTATGAATAAATTGTAGTTTGTGTGCTCCATTGTCATGACAGTCAATGAAGGTATATTTATTATTAGAGCAATGTGTTATGTATGTAAGTTTGTTCACAAAGCTCTTAGTAGGTTGGGCTTGATGGGAACTGTAAGTTTACAGCAGTGTGACAGTCACAAGCTTTGTGTAGAGTTGTGCATACATGTAGGCTTTTGCGCATCATCATTGATTGTGCTGCCCTCATCACTGGAAATGCACGCAGTCGTCCTGGAATACCTAGTTAAAATGAGAGACTAGTTAAAATTGCCATTTAAATCACTCCATCCACAAAGAAAGTTACAGAGAAATAGACAGAATCGTGCTCACAGAACTATTTTGGGAATTATGTTTTCTGTTTGTAGTGAGCATTTAGTTGTAAAATTGAAGAAGTTATGTTTATAATAGTTTGGAAATCCAGATAAAGTTGTTTTACAGTTTTTTGGCACATAGTGTCCTATACACATGTCTTTTGTAAAGGGTAACCAGCATGCAACAAAACATACCATGCCTAACTATAGTAAAATTAGTTCTTTTGCTAAAATGACGGTGAAATATCCCCACCAATTTTATTGATAGATTAAAGAAATGTTTTGATTTTTGCTGACCAACCTAGTCTGATATTATTCTGCGACAGTGCTAGTACTACTAGTCTACTACTCACAATATTTGTTTTCTTCTTTAATAACCTATCAGATTGTGCATTAGAGAAGTTACCACTAAGAGCAAGAGATGGCGCAAGAGTCATCGATTCTACGAAGCATGTGAACAAGAAAACCGCACAGAAAGGAGAGACAGTTCATATTAGGAGGTATGTACAGTAAAACCATAATTACTTTGCTCTGTTACCTACGAACCCCAATCAACTATCATCAATTCATCATACAGCATCATTTATCAACTTTTGAATAAAAGATTCAAGTTGTGTGATTTTATTGCATATATCAAGGAATAATTTATCCAGTATATACTTACTGCATTGCAAATTGATATGTAAAATTGGCAATTTGCTATAAAGTGCAATATACAAGTGCAAAGGCTTATATGACAGAGTTTGACTACAGAAACAATAGTAATTTGTAAGAGAAATGTTCATAACTGCTACACAACATCTGAGCTCTAAATTTTTCCTTGATATATGTTAGTGTTTTGCTCAGATTGTTCTTTATAACTGTAAATTGATAGTTTTTGTACAGTATTGCTACTATGTTAATGTGGTTTGACAGTGTTGGTATTTTGAGTTACAGTATTGCTACTATGTTAATGTAGTCTTGATATTTTGTGTTACAGTATTGCGACAGCATGTTAATGTGGTTTTGTACAGTGTTGGTATTTTGTGTTTACATTATTGTTACTATGTTAATGTCGTTTGTACAGTGTTGGTTTTTTGGTGTTACAGTATTGCTTGTGTTGTTTTTTACAAAAATTAGTATTCTGCTTTCAGTACCTCAGTAGGTCAATTTTACTGTGAACAGTTCAAATGGCAGGTTAGTGTGGTTTAATCGTTTAATGTGCTCATCTGTCGGTTTGATTTTCTCCCTACTGTAGGCCAGGAGGCATTGAAAAGCAGTTCAGAGAAAAATGCATAAAGTAAGTACAAACATTTAAAATAGCAAAAGTAATGAAAAAAAAAGAAGAAAAAATATCAATTAATGAGTCAAGTCCTAACATGTTCATGTTTGCTTCTGTCCCAGTATATTTCAAGTTACCTGTAATAAGTTTCATGTTTCAATGCAAATATCAACTCTGAAACCCTATGCTTGTATAGAAGGGTGGTTGTACGTCAATTTTGATTCTATAGTGATCACTCGCTAGAAATTTTTGTTCCTGTTTTTTCATCAAATATCACATATCGCTTCCACACTGGTTACAACTAAAACTGATAGTTTAAACCATGTAATTATAAAATGATTAAATTAAAATTAGCTTCCATACAACTCTTGTTAATAACACTACTGGCTTTGCTTGGCACATACTGTGACAGGAGAAAAATGTCAGTTTTATTGATGTTGCATCAGTATTTTTGACATGTTATCCATTAACTTAAAGTAGTTGACAAGTAAAAGATTCAACCGTATGATTGTACCAAGTTTGTTTTGGTTTGCAAAGTTCACTTTTCATCTCTATTTCTGCAGGTGTGGGTTACTGCTATTCTACAGACATTCCGAGAAAGATGCACAGGTTACGTTTGTTGTACAGGGAGCGCTTTTTGAACCGGAAAAAGGGCCTTTGAAAACACCACTCCTTTTCAACCGACCAAAAGAGAAGAAGAAGGTTGGATACTTTGTTACAGATCAGTCTTGATAAATTAGCAACAGAAAGATAAAGACAAAATTTGGAAGAAACAAGAAATCTATTTTGTTGAGATAATTGCACATGTGGCTTGATGTAATCTATTTAAATCATTGTTATAAGAGACAACCGCATGCTTTGCACTTTGTCAGTCACAAGTTTATTTTTAATGTTATTTTTAATGTTTTAATTATTAATGTTTGATATCTTTTTCCCAGGTCATGTTGAGCAAAAAGACCAAGGAAATGGGTAAATATGCTACGGTCACAGTCTCCACCATTGAAGACGAAGAAGATGAAATCGAAGCAGTAAGTGATTATTTTATATTCACTCACTTTAATTTTTTTTTTTTTCCTAAAATATACACATCATGAGACAAATGTTTCCAAAGTTCATCTATGTCTATGTCTGAACGTAAATCATACCACATTTGTTTTTTTACGGTTCCCTTTCAATTTGGTTTGAAATCTTCCTTGCAGAAAGAGATAGCAGACTCTTATGCCAGCAATGCTCGTATCATCAGCAAGCAGATGGAGAGGAAAGGCCTGAACAAGAGGAAGGCAGAAGATGTAAGTGATTTTTTCCTTTTTTTCATCTTCCTACCTTATTTTACATTTTGATTCCTTTTTGAATGTGAAAGAGGTCTATCTATGCAGTGGGTGATGCTATGTGCAGGTTTATATTGGTCTGTTACACTTTGAATTGTAAGAATGTTAAAGGCATTGAAGACTCGCCCCAAACCGTGTGCCGCGCTCTAAAAAAGTTAACTTTCCGTTTCTTGCAAGTGAAGTTTTATGGTTGTCACTACAAAATGCAGACAGTACGGTAATGAAACGTGATACCTTGTTATCTTTAGCTGGACCTGAGATTTCCATCGCTGTATCGTTTGTACACTGTGCTGTGGGTATTGACTGCAGCTGTATGTACTGACTGTACACTAGTGTCTAATTATCGAAGGTAGCAAGCTGTGTGCGTATTTTCTGGGATCAATGGTAGTGTCTAACACTTCTGTTATACCTCATTTGAAACTAGGTCAGATTACCGGCATTAGACGTTTCTTTTTGCGTGAGTCTTCACACCCTTTAACTTCGAAAAAGGAAAGCTTTTGGCCCCGCGAGTTGGATTACCTCATAACTTTTAAAGACAACTTTTTTTTTGTGTTTTCCTTTACAGTTGGTGACAGAGGAGATTGAAAGAAAGGCCAAGCTGAAGAAAGGAACCTTGATTGACAAAGATCCTTGAAGACATCCGTCTGTACATGATATCAGACAGTGTGGACAACAGATAACTTTATGGCTTGGTGGAACATCTCTGGCAGCCCCAGGCTGCATCAGCAGTAGTGCTGATAGTCGTAATCTATTAATCGCCAGTAGTCACGATTACAATTTGGAAGTTTGATTAATAGCCATCAAAACCTAAGTTGCGATTACTCGACTACAAGCTAGCACTACACATAATATGTTTTTGAAAAATAGCCTAAGCTATCAAAACAACACTGTAACAACACTGTAAAAATGACAGTGATGAGGTCATAACTGTAATCGAGAAATCGCAGTAATTATGAAAAGAGCTATGCGATTAATTGACTACAAAAGAAACAGTCGACTATCAGCACTAATCAGCAGTGTTGTGGTTGACTATTGCACGGGTATTGGCATATCTGACCACTTATTGTGGATTTACTACAAGATTCACAATCTTGTGTATCCTCGCATTGTTTTTATATCTTGTCTCACGGTAGGATCTTCAAATCTCTTGTGCAAAAGTCGTAAACCAATTTAAAGCAGATTTACATGGATTATATATTTTGTATAATAAATCAGTTTTATTTGAATTTTGTTAAACAGCAGGTTTCAGGCAACAATATTCAGGTGTGTTTTCTAAAATCTCCAGGTTTACTCATTTGGAGGGTAGCTTGAACAGCATTGACTGTTGACTATTAATGATTATTATAGGCATTACGTACCATTTCAAAAAAGTTGTAGCAGCTGCACAGTCCCCTGGAAAAGGCTGAATCAATATCAAAGAATAAGGTATCATTTCTGCAAACCGACAGAATCTATTGTGTGAAACTGGAGTACAAAAGATCTTCCCATCCATCCATCATCTATTTTGGAGGGAGTTTTCATCTGTATATTGAAAAATGCACTGTTTATAGGGTATTCTTAATGTAAACCATCATGTGCTTTTTCAGTTTCAATACTACTTGGAGAGAATAAAAGTGTGAAACAATAGATTACTTTGTACCTTCTTTGTGTCTTTCTTCTGAAGGAGAACATAAATTAATAGACTGCTGGTTGATGGTGCTCTGGGAACTTTCAACGGGAGATCTGTCTGTGCAGATGCTGACAGTAGGGTTACAACATTTCTGTGGCTGAAAAATAGGGCCCTGCATCCCAAGGGAAGATTCTAAGGGAATGGGACGTTCTTTTGACTCGAAATTGGTGGTAGTATTAGTGGCAACTTTATGTTACAACTTTTAGAGCCAAACTTGTGGAGCTATGCGGCCATCAATCATGTTTGTTGAAAACGGTTATATCATGCTTCCGAAACTCACAGAATGTGATGCATACTACAGGTGTCCTTTTTTAATTGTGCATATTATAACAAGTATTAATTAAAAGGAAATGGGACAATCCTGATTAATCCTGCATATATGGTAATCCTAGGAATACTCTGGTGACTGAAGTTGCCAGCTGTGTAAATAGTGGGCATTATTCTGTAACCTTTGGTATAAAACGTATCCTTATCGCAACTTGCTTTATTCAAAGGAAAATATATCTTCAGATGTCCATTTTGATTATTTATGTTGTGACATGAGACCACCTACTGTGATTCATATTTTGACATGAGAGACCAGCTACTGCGTTCTGCTGCAGGGAAAAATGGAGGGGGGGGGGAGTTTAGTCAGTCAAAGAGTTAATATGCATGCAATCAACTATATCTTGAGTTAGGGATAAGATAAGTCAGGGATAAGATAGGTTAGGGATAAGATGGGGTTTTCAACTCACAGTAAAGATTATTTCTGTTTTCTACATAAGTGTCATATTGTCTGCCATATAATAATATTTAATTTTTATATAGCGCTTTATACCAGCGATAGGTCTCAAAGCGCTTTACATACGTCATATTACCCCTGGTCAATGATAACCTGTCCCAGAGACAATCCCTCCAGTCGGCAGCAGTTATATACTGCGCCCAATGACAAGTTACCTCACAGGTACCCATTTACCCTGGGTGGGGGTACCCTGGTTGGGTGGGGGTACCCTGGTTGGGGTGAGGTACCCTGGGTGGAGAGAGGTAGTTGAGATAAAGCATCTTGCCCAAGGACACCACGTCATGAACTAGGCAGGCATCAAACCAGCAATCCTTTGATCACAAGTCCGATATCCCATTAATAACATGAAAAGATGACAGCCTATCACCTCAAATGTTTTAAGTATCCCATCTGTCCAATGGAAACCTCAAAATGGTGATCATGCATTAAACAGCTAGAGTTTTAAGGCAAGAGTGGACACTGGTATTCAGCTTTAACTCTGACACATCTAATTTGTTATGTCTCATCTGCTCAGTAACCATAGTAACTCGCCAAACCATTCAAATGCTTCTTTGGGGGGCAGTATAGGTAAGACCTACATTGAAATACACAAATCCTATTGTGAAAGTTTTAAATTGTTGTTTGACCAAACTGGAGGCAATGCAAAATTGTGTGGGAGGAATTACCGAAGATATAATTGCACAAGGAATAAACTGACACCTATGGTTCCCTTTACCGACCGGATGAAGAAACATGGGAAGATTTTGGTTGCTAAGGAAGGCTGGCCTGTCACTGTATGTAGGCCATATTAACATGTACCATTGAATATGCAGCACTGAGAAAAATGTAGCAGCCAGTTGGGACAATTTCCTAATGCTAATACCAATTTAATCGGTACACCAATATCATGCTTTCAAAGCACTGGTACTGTCAGTACTAACATTGATCTGATAGAAACATGATATTCATACTGCTCGTACTGACAATACGAGTGCTCTGAAGCGGGACTTGACACTACAGTATAGAAAAGAAAAAATTGTCCCAACTGGGTGAATGTAGAATCCAACTGCTGCTTCTACAAACTTTCAAAACGTAGGTGTGGTATGACATGAACCTGCTTTCCTATTTATGAGATAGCTTTCAAAAGTAATACAATCAGCCTCTGAAGATCCTGCTAGGATCCAAATGTCATGCCCTATTACTTTTACACATTCCATTTAGAGGATAATCAGTTTGCTAACAGTTTTGTTTTATTTAGAAAGTAATACATATTTATTGATCATACAAAATCAAGCAAATCACTGAAATTAAGAAACCGCCCTCACATTCTCTTGAGAACCCAGCCAAGGATGGACAATAGTGACGCATGCTCCTTTTGGGTATGACCTAAACCAGGAACTATAACATTATTAAAGATGACCATATATTCTTCCGGAAATCCAAGGACATGTTACTTATGTTAATATCGTGTCAAATGATGAAATTACCGATATCTGTGAATGCGCTTTCCATTTGTAGTCAACCACACTATGTTCAAAGCTGTTTAATACAGCAACAGGTAAAGTTAAAATTATTCAGGCATTTTTGAAAATTCATCGGTAGTACCCTTGACACTTACAATGATCTTTTTCAGCTATTGTTTTTTTACTCGTTATGCCTTTGGGGGTGCGTTTTGGTGAGGGTACTAAGTGTTTGAGGTGATTTACCAATTACAAGAGTTGCTTGGTGATAATCAATTTAAAACTTAAGATTCAATGATGACATTTTAGGTCCATTCCTCATTTGGAAAGATTTACAGAGACAATTCAAAATCAGAGTCCAAAAGTTTGTTGCTTAACTCTTCATTGTTTTGCACCAAACCAATCTATTTGTGTCACAGAAATCAGTAGAGAATTGCTGTTGAATGAAACAGACACAAACACATGGATGTGAGAAAATAACAGAGCTTTGATTCAAAATCACATTTGTCATCAAAAAATGGTTGCCTGAGAGTGAGACATGCAGCCTGGAAAATTAGCTTTATAAGCAGAAATGACAACAGGTTTCCATGACGACGAAGACCAATAATGAAAACTAGCGTTTCACCAAAGTACTATTTTGCCTTGTGCTGTTGCCAGTGAGACATTGCGATTATTTTTCAAATATGGATGGATAAATTGAAGGATGACACCTTGCAAAATGTAACTTGAAAACAATTCCAAATAATAAGTTCAATTGTAATATTACATCGGTGATTTCCCAATATGGCAAGCAAGCAAAAAAATACAGTCTTGCAAGTGAAAATATGCATGTGCTATTCAAAAGACATTTAAATGCAGTCATGAAAGGAGATTACTATCACAGAATAGTGGCCATTTGCAGAGGTGACAGGCAATTGATGAGTTCCTCTAGCATTAAATTGCATAACAAGTCAAATTTGTGATGCAAGTGTCTCCAACTTTTACAAACCTACATTATGCATACCCAGCATTTCCCAATGTTAGCATTTAACTTACAAGCTGCTATGGTTATTAATATATACCGTTATATTATTACCAACCTTTATGGCACAGTTTTATTCCTTACTTGGTGGTTATTTTGCCATTCCATGGGGTTTGCTAACTTATACCTTATAGTACTTTAAAATGGCCTTTTATGCAAATTCACTTACGATCAGGTGCACTTTCTTTGTCTACCAGTAAGACAGCAAACTTTGTATTAGACATTGTATCTAAGATTTTGGGTTGTAATCAGTTGGTAGAAACTAACATATCCACCCTCCCTCCTGTTACTACATGGTAATTCTTCCTTGTTAATAATTTTAACGAGCACATTAAACAAAGCATCCGATTGATTCTATTACAATTGAATGTTACCCTGATGCAAAAAAAGGCCAAGTGACAAATCCTTTGTCACCAAATTGGCCATAACTGATCAATAACAAAGAAAAGAAAATAGTCTGTAAAATGATACTTTAGCTTTCATTGAAATTTTGCTCCACATTTTATTTGTAGAAGTTGAGATAGTCCTATCAATAAAAGATAGCTCAGCAGAGGAAGGGTTGAATGGTAAAGGGATTGGGGGGGGGGGGGAGGAAGAGGGGTGCACAGTACACAAAGACAATCACTGAGTATGGGATGGAATGCACTCATCTAAACATCCTACAATATTCAAAAACAGAAACAAGAAAAAAAAAGAGTTAAAAAACAAAATTTTCCAGCTACATTTTTGGAAGTCATCTTACACAACTATGATTCTTCGATCAGAGCCACATGGTTGAAAATTTCTTGCCAAAGGGTATCTGTCATTAAACTCTTTGAAAATCTTTCAGTACAAAGCAAAATTTAAGTGATGAAAACTGAACTATATCAATGCTTGAAACAAAATAAATTCTCCTTAACAATGCTACAACTCCAATGGTGGAGAAGACCACACTGGCAGAGATGTTTGCATTCATTTCCCACCACGACAGAAGCAGGTAGTTAAAGAAGATGATATTGTGGTACCGTGAGCAAAGACATCTCGTCTGCTGCTCATTAAGGACATTATGTATGACAGGGTACTTCAAAATATGCATTATGAAGAAAATTATTATGAGAAAAGATGATGGACTTAACCTTGTAATTACATTATGTAGTACCACCTTCCCAATCGTGTCCGGTCCTTGTATACCGAATGACAAACTCAACAATTCATAGTTTAACAACTTTTAACACCACCTTGAAAAGGTTGCTAGCTTCAATAAAACAGAAAGCAGCAAAATTTAATCATAATTTCAAAAATTTACTCATATCACTGAACGAACCTCAAATTATGATTCCTTTGGGTTCACAGAATTCAAGAAGTAGACTTAGACCACTGCACAAAATATTTGATATTACATTCTCAACCGAAAGCAACCACCTTAAAATGTGAATTATTAAAATGATTCTCTTAGTTTCTCAGTCACAGCAGTAAAGCGTTTACTAATAAATGGCAAAGTTAGAACCAAAAATCATTTCAACGAAATTGTTTTCAATGCTTAATATGAAATATTAACTAAACACCTTACATTTTCAGAACAACTCCTGTTCACGGTAACAATATTTTGGACTGCAGTGTGCACCGACCGGTTGAATACTACCACCAGTCCACCAATGATAATCGAAAGATCACAACGATAAAGGAGTGACAACATCAGTGTTTGCATAATTGCTTCAACATGGCTCACCCAAGACACATTCACACCTACATAATAAACACAACCACAATAGAAAGGTGTATTGAATACTTAAAGCAACCTTTCCTGGTTGATGTTTATACTTTTACTGTAGACATGTTTGTGTCAGTGGGGTTATAGACATGTTTGTGTCAGTGGGGTTGGGGAGGGGGGAAGGGGGTCTTACATGCAAAAATTTCAAACACAAAGAAATTGAGCAAAAGAAACAAGTCCTGTAAGACATTTTCTGGTAAAGTTTAAGCAGATCACACAGGTATGTATATCCTTTTTCCCCCCAGCATTTCATGGAATTTGATCCAAAAATGGTATAAACAAATAAAAAAAAGCAGTAAAGAGACACATGAGATTCCTATACACAACCAGACCTGGCACAACATAAACTCTGGTCTAGAGATGAGACCAATCAGAGAGAATCAAATTCCTGTTGCCCTTCTTACATTCACTTTCAAAACCCACACCACAGGCATAGACTCGTCACAGATACAAAATTAAAGCTTTTGTGATGACATGACAGATACCCTCCAGCCATGCCACATATAATACCTAGCTGCTATTGTTTTAAAAAAAAAAGATGAAAAAAAAAGAGAGAAAAAAAAAAGAAGACTAGAAAGTAAAATAGCTACATAAAAATGAGGTGGTGTATCCTTCGTGGAGAAAACCTGCCAAAACAGGCAGTGATGCTGTTTGATCCAGAATCCACTATGAAAACACGGATTTTCAAGAAAATTTACAAAAATTGTCCATGTACAAAAAAAGTTCTTGTGGTGTGAAATACTTAATTCTCCTCCTCGTCCTCCCCTTCACCTTCCTCGTCGACATCTTCACCATCATCACCGTCATCTCCATCAGGGTCATCCTCCTCCTATAATAAAGAGAGGTAGATAATAATGGTCAAAATGCAACTATGTAGGGACTCCACGAAGCAGGTTGTTGTCAGGGAAATCGTATTGTATCTACCAAATATATATCTACCTATGAGGAGAGTGAAATCAGTTACTTTCATAGCATTGCTTTCAAAACTTAATCTGGTAGAACAGGGTTACCCTTACTTTATCTCCCCCCCCCCCACGAACCCCCTGTGGATGTCAGAGTTGTCCGCGAACTCCCAACTTTCGAGACACGATCCGAGTCATTATTATACTATAATACGCATAACAGTGCTTCGTAAAGATCAAGTTCATAGTGTAATATTGAACTGGTATATCATGTTAAAACAGGCTAGTGACTGCATGTTGTCACTCAACAACAATTTTCAAGCCATGAATTTATGCTAACTTTGCTCTGTGTCGGGCAAAACGGAGGTCATCTGGAATTTCCAAAATAATAATAATTACTTTGGCCGACCAGTGAGTTTAGTTGTTTGCTTTGAAGAATGACATATCTGTGAACTTACATCCTCATCATCATCTTCATCGACTTCTCCATCATCATCGGGGTCACCTTCCTCATCTTCATCATCATCCTCATCATCATCTTCGCCTTCTCCTGACTCTATGTCATCCAGCTCGTCCAAGCCTAGATCGCTCTCCCTGTCACCACCTGTTGGCATCTGAATAGTCATATAAGAAGATATTTCAAGGGGTGAGTAACTTGACTTTCACTTTAACAAAGAGTTCCTAATGCAACAATCCAAAGTTTTTTGAAACTTGGAAATTGCTCTACCCGTATTTATTCATAGATGTTTAACCACCCTCCGCAGCCTTTTTATCTGACAAGAAAGTTTCTTTTCCTTTCATTTCCTGCATCTACAAATGGACACCGTCCTACCATAGTTAGGAAAATTGATTTGACAAGTAAGACTTATTACCTCAGCAACTTTGTGCTTCCCAATTTCAAATGTTTCTACTGAAAAAGCAAAGAATCGTAATGAAAGGTTCTTGTGTCATTCATTGATGGAACCGATTTGGTCTAATACATAACACTTAAAATATAGAGTACGAGTTCCAACTTGTTAGAAAAATGTCAAGTAACATTTTGGATACTTCCCATTCTGCATATATACAACTTGCAAGGGATTTCCACCTGTTACTTATATGCAGGCTTCAACTTAGTGTCGTATTCATCACACACAAGGCTACAACAAAACATTTTCCACTGACACAGACTCAATCTTAGGCTGCCTGTTTCTTGGGACCTGGGTGCACTGTTAATACATTCAACTAAATTATTTATACTTGTGAGAATATATGGTATATCGCAAACAGCTGGTTTAGCAGTTCCTTTCATTCTTATCTCAACTATGCTTCTAAAATGATGTCCAGACGTAAGGATGTGATTCTCTAAACAGCTCATAACGTATGTTTGACTTACAGTGGAATTATTGAGGAAAGTTTGACACCATGTAATGTACTGAACATTATGATGTTGATTTGCATGGTATATTACACTACACCCAGGGAAAAATATGTAACAAGATTTTTCCTTTTTCAATGTCCTTTTCCCATTATTAGAACGTTACTCAGATTCTCAAATGCAAGTGACATGGTAATAATGAAAGGCAAGATTTTAATTTCGGATACCAAAGGACACTCGTGTTTGCCAATACCATGTTTTTACTCTTACAAGTTTGCAGTTTTTCATAAATGGATTTTAAGAACGTTTCATAAATGTAGTGTTTTCATACAGCTCAGTTTGCATATAGTTTTCATAAACAGCTCAGTTTTTCATATAGCTCAGTGTTTAACGCCGGTGCCTTTCAATCATAAGGTCCCGAGTTCGAGTCACTCCAAGATTAAAGTATGTCGTCCGATTACAATGTTGTTGACAATTCATAATCATGGGCGTTAAAATATGAATGTAAGAGACCGACTTCGGTCAGCTTGCGGCTTTGATAAGCCAATGATGGCTTCTTCGCGAGTTCCTGCTTGCAGGAGGATCTAAAATACATACATACGTACATACAGGAACAAGAGTAGCCTAGCAGTACCTACCATGTAGTACTGGAGGGGATTAGGCCATATGTCTTCCTTGACAACTTCCCCTAATTCGTCAGCACCCATCTCAGAGTGATCCGTGAACCAGGAGAAGAAGCTCTCGTTCTCTGTGTGCTGTCTTTTGTCCCCTGGTTTCAGACCTGGAGGTACCTTGTTTAACTTTGTAAGGTCCTGCAAAGAGTGTAAAAAGCAAATCTTTGGTCTTCCTTCTAATCAGACAGATCAAAAGTTTCGCTCGGTGCAGATACCGCTCGGTAGATATCCGACATATTCCGATACTTCAAATACACACAGTTACGGTACTTTAGTGGACAGAAAAACTCACCAGAAATTGGGTGGAAGGTTTGCAAATGAAAAACAATGAAGTTTGGGACAAAATGGTATACTGAAAGCATTAATAATGATCTATACTGGAACACCCAGATGATTGTAACTACATCTGTCTATGAGCTAGATTGAAAGGTTTTAATTGTGTATGAAACAGGGTATTACAGGACTTGATGAATGTAACAATCAAAATTACCGAATGCAACTTTAACGCCTCATTAAGTATTCCATTATTATTAGGTGATCTCTAAATCTAGTGCAATCGTTTCTGGCTCTATTGTGATAATATACCATTTTTTTCCAACAAAATTTTTAGGACCATTCTCCAGTTATCGACATATGGAAGGAGATATTCAAACCAAATCAATCAATGGTGTGCCGTCAACACATTAGCCAGATGCAAGTGCAGGTCAATGTGACGACCTTTTCATTCCTAATTGTACATTAGGCTTGATTACGCTGTATTACTGGGACACTGTGAGCAACACTATTACGACATGTCTCTCACACACCTCGCCTTTCTCTTTCCCTCAGCACAGGAGTCATGAATTGCTTGGTTTTACAGTTGAATGCATGACTGTGCCGAGTCGCTTTGTATCTACACTGCTTTTAACTATGAAATATTGAGGTCAAGACAAATGCATGAAGATCGCTTCTTGTCTTGAGCAGCTTAAAGAAAGACTTGACCACCTTTTCATAAAAGACAACCAGGTATACATGTTACAGTGAAAAAGGGATATATTTTGAAAAACATTCTCTTAATATAGGCAACCAAGGATATGTCTTAGTCAATCAGGGATATGTACATAGTGGAACCACTCTCTTATATAGACCAACCAGGGATACATTAGTCAGTCAGTAATGTAACAGTGAAATGGTTCCTGTTTAATACACAACCTGGGTAAAGCTTCAGCATTAATTAGTCAATGGCTTACCTTGCCTGGTTTCCACCTAATTGGTGTTGATTTGGACGTTGGATCTCCTGTGTCATTCAAATGAAACTCTTTACAAATGACATCATTTTCAAAGTATGGATTTTGTGTAAAATGCTGTGATAAAGAAGAACAGAAGAAAAGGTAGTGACAATATACTGTATATATAGGCAAACCACTGAAGAAATTGCAGTTACACTCCAGGTATTTTTGTCCTGGATTACAGTAACCTCTCTGTTTGGGACGCGATCAATGCACCTAAGCTGCTCAAGTGTGAGGTATTCTGAAGAACCAAAATCAGGGAATTCTACAATCATAAACTACACAATAGAAGTACACTAATCGTTATATAACACCATTTTCACTTGTTATCACTCACTCGTCCATTTAATAACCACCATGCGCGGTAAAAAATAAACCCACACAACAACAAAATGGATTCGAGGAGAAGAAAAAAAGGTTGATCACAACCACCAGTTGACTCCGAAAACTGCGCTTGCCAAGACATACCTCTACAAATGATGAACTGAATTAAAGAACACCAGCCCAAAGTGTGGTAAAACATATGGGAAATACTGGAGAACACTCATTAAGTAAAGTTGAACAGAAAGTATGTAGTTCCGTTTAGGATAAAACAGAACCAATGACCAATACGTAGATTCAAGAGATGCAGAGATGAACAGAGTTAACTGCGTTCATTGAGGGGAACGCACTCTCAGATAAGCAGTTTATTGTGATGACTGCAATCCTAGACGATAGCAAATTTAGTGTGATAACTGCGTCTATTGCATCCCACGTGGCAGAACAGATATGTTATTTCCATACGGCAGCACTGCAGCTACAAGTTGTTTGACCAAATTTGGTAGTCTTGGTCTTAAACAGAAACATGCTACTGTAACAATAACAAGTGTTTGTTACGTCTACAATTCTTCTTTTTATTAATCCAAATGAAATGCATCCTATGAATCCGTCATTCAATCTGATATGCTGAAGACACGTACATCCGTAAGAACATGGATCCTCCATGCATCTAAATACAGTATGAAAATCTCGGCAGTCTAGATGATACATAACGATACGCAAAGTGAGCAGCTTATCTGCTTAAACGCAAGTACCACGGCAGATGCTCTATCGTACTGACAAAACTTCTTTCTCTGACTACGTGAAGTGAAAGCCGTTGGTAACATCATTTCGCTATGTACAGTAAACTCTACTGAAAGTTTATACATTTGACGAAAAACATACGAGACGTGGCATTTATGAAAACTAAAGAGAATATGGTCACAGTTACCCTGTCCAATTAATACTCACCAACTTAATTCTGTAACCAGATTTGATATCTTCGAATTCTTGAACTTCCACTTTGGTCATATACAACAAGGCCTCTTCGTCATCTTCGTTTAGTAACATTGACACTTGAGGGTGATTTAGAAACTGCAGAAACATGTTAAGGAAGACAGGACCAAAGTAACTTCCTGATGGAAGTGAATACAACACCTTACATGTTATCATCACCACAAATGCATCAAAGATATTTGCAGTTCTTGGTAAACTCACGCAAAAAAGGTGTCAGTAGCTTCTGAGACATGAAGATTTGTAAAGGTACAAACTGCTACACAACCTGTGATCACTTAAACTAATCCACGAATTGAAATTTACGACTTCAGGGATATGATGGATGACGGCATGAGTTTACTACTCCTGCGACAACGATCAGATACATCACAGCTAGCTGATATGTAACAGACAAGACAAAAGGCCAAACCTGCCACAGACCCTCGATCTTCGTTGCATCATTCGACAAAGTCCCCTGTGAACATCACTCCTCCCTCATTCTACTTAGATAAAGTCATTTGAGTTATTAACATTCTAATATAAAACAATGTGAAATTTAAACAATGATATACTATCGATATGAATGCACTTCATACAGTGGAAGAACATTTTTAGAGAATAGTCTTATAAATGTATTCCAGGCTAGTTTATCACAGAGCGTTTTATTCTGACAGGACAAATATAATGGTATTCTTTGAGTATGACGGTTAGTGTAAGGTGACAGTACTGAGGTCTTTAAGCAATACAATGCATAAGATCAACAGACAATTTGCAGACCATTACGATGTTTCATCAAAAGAGAAATGTTCACAATACGTTAGTATAAACTTCTTCACTCTGATGATGCTTGAGTGTGTGCCTTTATTTCTGGAAGACAGTACAATGTGTATCTTCACACAGATCGGTACTTTACCATAAAGCAACGATAAACCTGCTATACTGTAGACATAACATAAGACATTCATATTACAATATAACTGTATAATCTAGACATTGTCAAGTGTTACAACCTGGTATGAGTCCAGTTGCACACTGAGTTTTGAGTAGCTGTGCATATTTTTTTCTCAGAATTTCTGGTGTGGAAACTAATTCACAGAGTGACCTTCATAAATTCAGCTGTGAAAGTTCAAAGGAAAGAACTTAAAGGCATTGAAGACTCACCCCTAACCGCGCTCTGAAAAAGTTAACTTTCTGTTGCTTGCAAGTGAAGTTTTCTTCTTGTCGCTACAAAATGCAGACAGTAATGACATGTGATACCTTATCTTTTATCTAGACCTGCGATGACCATCGCTGCTATGTACACTGTGTTGTGGGTATTGACCGTAGCTGTATGTATTGACTGTACACTAGTGTCTAAATACTGACGGTAGCAAGCTGTGTGTGTATTTTCTGGGATTGATGGTGGTGTCTTACACTTCTGTTACACCTCCTTTGAAACTAGGTCAGATTACTGGCATGACACGTTTTTTTGTGCCCAAATCTTCATACCCATTGTGCAACTGCTCAAGGTGAGGTAATGAGGATTCAAAGGAGTCTTAAAGATGTATCTTTGATCATGAAAACTAAGAATCATGTGGGTTTGTCTCAGCTCCATGCACAGACATCACTCCTGCTAGCAGCAAATGGAGTCATTATATACAAGAAAGGATACAACTGTAACCCAGAAATTCTGTATTTTCTCTATCAGCTTTGCTCTCCTCTCAAAGTGAGGTTGCCGGAGTTTGTTGTACTTCTGTTCCACATGAAGAATGTCTTCGCTGGCTTTTTCATTAAGCTCGTCGATTTCACTTTGTACATTGTCAATCTCTCTAATTGCCTCTTGTGTGTCATTACCTACGAAAGAAAGAATGCAAGAAATATTTGTTATTAACAATTATATGGAATTATAAATAGTGACTTGGAAACCCAATTTCATACATTTTTACTTTTGGAAATATGATGTCAAGTTTCATGTTACAACTGCTGTTTAAGGTCATATCTTTGCAAGCTGAGCTTGAGAATGGAGTCTGTTTCAAACCATAGAAGATGGATTCCTGTTTCTTTTTAAATAGGACTTCAAGCTGCTGGTGAATGAGCTCATACTGTATATCAACACCTGTTCATATTTACGGTAGATTTCCGTGCAAACCTGTTTGAGGATAAACCTCTTTCCTCTTTTCTCCTACCAGTGGGCAAGTCCTGTCCCGATACCTTGTCCATTACCCCTTATGTAATGACATTTTACGCAATGTTCAGGGAATAATTAATAATAAAGTCTTCAAATTATGTGTAGCAGTTTTGTAGGCTCTAAATTTTTTCTCACATAAAATAGTATGGTTACTATACTGGTATACTATTGCAGTATAAACACACATCAGTTTGTTTACCTGTTAATCAGGTTAATCATTGTCAAATAATACATATTTTGGTGCAAACTCATATCAGTTGTGATGAATACAATGGTTTACATAGTATGTGATAGTCTCTGAAGGAATAAATTGCTGGCTTTCAAGGCCTTATGTTGAAAGTATTTGTGTGCATACATAGGAGAGCACAAACAGCACACTCTGTGCACTGTGAAAGGAAACACCACCTAGTTGCTGACGTTCAAATAGCGTTCAATGGGTGCAAAAGATGGAATTAAATATTTTGCGTTACTCTGGCCCTTCTGTTCCTATTGTGTATGGGTATCAGAGCAGAACAGCGCCCGAAACATCCCAACTGCTGCCCCCATATTCCCCATATATTGTACTCTGGTTACATAATGAATATTTACAATCAGGCACAATTTTTAACATAATTTCTAACTTCCGGACCATTTGTAACTTGTAATGTAAGCTGTTTCGCTTAAATGTAAGCAGCATTTATAATCGTAGCAACACCCTGTTACAACAATGTCATTACTTTCGCCATTTCATAACAACAAGCACGGCAGAAATTGCTAGGCTAACGCAACTCCTAAATTTCACGGATTATCAGTATCATGTGTAAATCCCCTGATGTAGGCCTACTTACAGATAAAGGCTCATAGCACAAACTCACAACAAATTATGAAACAATTTCAACAAGTTATAACCACAATATTCTGAGTCTATAGAGAGACTATATTGTCTCTTTAACATTTAAAATGACATGTGAATAAATGTTCTTGCGAATAGGACCATGGTTACGCTTGCCAAATAGCAGGTAGTTTTTTTTTCAAGTTGCTCATGAATAGGACCCCACACCTGAAAGGCTTTTCAGCTGGCATTCCTTGTGGAAGATATACATGGTCTGAACAAGCCCGCCTATGTTGAAGGTATGACCTACACGCACATGTTTCGTTTAAATAACAAATTGGCTCCTAGTCCATGCCAAGTGATCCTAGCCCTTCCAAACAGCCTATCAGCAAGGAGCCAGAAAGTGGCTCCTGGACCCAGTCAAATGTATTACGTCTTAACTATAGCCAATTTGTTGAATTTCTAGAAAACTACAGAAGAAATTCACATCAAAAGTGAGTCTCAACATTTTCTGGGGGCTCAGTCTAGCCCAGACTAAAGCTTTGTCTTAAGTTCTACCGGGCAAGGTTTGGCTTAAGAATAATATTCAGCCAGGGAATAATATTAACACTTGCCATTCCCATTCCACTGCTGTATGCTAGCTAACATTAACATTCAATCCCTAGACTCTATGGAAGGTCGAATGAAGTTACACTTACAGTTAACAAACAACAAGGGATACAAGCAAGGAGAGTACATAGACATAGCCTTTTTGCCATATACACATTGCCAAAAGCCTATAGGCAAAGGGCCTAGGCCAATTGTACTAACGTTACATCTATGCTACACTAGCGTTGCGTTTGTAATTGCTCCTTAAATTGTTGATGTTTCTGTATACTGTGTTAGGCTTGTCACTTAACACAGCAGAACAATGGTAGCGTGCCCCAGCCTAAGCTAGCTTTGTCTTCCTCAATAAGACGGAAAGTTTGAACAAAATATATGTTTTCGAGCACTACGCGTCACCTAAAGGATACAAGAGGTAGGATACATTCATCAGAGAAACATACTCAATTCGCCCTCGATTTCCTCCTTCTTCTGGCCATTATTCTTGGGCTCTTCTTTCCGGACTTTGGCCGGCACCTGGGTCGACATTTTGCAGTTTTGTGTTCACGAGGGACAAATGGGTTTTGGAATCACTGCGTTTACATTAGAGCATGCGCATTTGCTGTGTGCATGTGTGGAATGACTTCTGACCTGTACCGTACTGTGAACGGAATTGGGCATCAAACGTAACCACAGAAATGTACACATAGAAAGCCATATCACACCTGCAGACAACATTTCCAGTGATTTGAAGGTCTCTCGCGCCATCTTGTAGACCAAAAACTGACCAAAAAAAGACTCGCGCATAGGGTGCCAACGTCATAGTAACTTATCGTCAATATAGCTTTCGTTTTCACATATAGAAACATCTGATGCACCAGATTAGCTCGAGTGGATACAATTTACCAGTTGAAATGAATTATACTCACGCAGTGGCGTAGGAAGGTACTTTTGAGTGGGGGGCTGAAGACTGATGGCTGGCCTGGGGGAGGGGTCTAAGGGGAGGGGGTGTCATTTTTTTTGCATTTCCAGGTGGCCTCAGATGCAATTTGGTGCAATATAGCACACTTCAACACCCACTCCATTTGTTAATAATTTTGCATTTTCACCTGGCCTTAGATGCAATTTGGTGCTCCAAATGAGATTTTTTTCTCATTTGGAAATGAAAAAGGGGTTTTCTGACCTGCGAAGCGGGGGGG